>CM051024.1:115172654-115340154 GCA_027627225.1 Congeria kusceri | reverse complement strand
CTTCATAAGGTTGTAAAAAACATGTGCGATGTGTCACCGGATTAACGCAAACAGGTTAGAATTCTGCTAAAATACCACTGTCATATAAAATGTCCGAAACTTGAGATTCATTAATTATGGGTTAAAATCGGGATGTCCGAAAAAATATAGTTACACAAAATAATTAGTTTGTATAAAAAAGAGGGTGTCCGAAAATGTATAGTGTCCGAAAACAGAGCTTTTACGTAATAAGAAATATTAAAAACATATTATGTATTAAAACTGGATTTGCAAACGAAAGTATTTAATATTGGGTAAGTACCCGCGTCGTTGAAAACCAATCTACTTCCGACCAGAAAGACTAACAGCGTTAGCAACAGTTGGAAAGTAGAATAATACATTGGTAAGATGGTATAACGGGATGAATTTTCAATTCTCTAAATTATAATATATTTTATGAATACGTATGTAGTGTATTTATATACTACATCATTAATAGAAAAAAAACAACCTTTGCTGTATCAGCAAAAGAAAAACACTAATATCCACAATTAACGACAATTTATTTATTTATTTGTTTATTTATTTATTCATTCATTCATTCATTCATTTAAACATTAATTTAGTCAACCATGCATGTTAATTCATAAGTTCAGTCAATTCTCGATTTCGAAAACCTGAAATCTCGCGCTCGTTCTGAACGAGACTTCGCGATATCTTGACCTCTGGGGAATCGGAAGTGATTTAAAACAATATATATTGTGATACTGTTAAATTTAGTCTAAACCATGATAATGCTAATCAATATAAATTATTTATAAATCAGTGGCGTATTCAGGCGTACTCCTGTACGCCCGGGCGTACTCAACGCTTTGCCATTTAGTTTTGTGGTTAAAATTTAAATAGGTACGGCAATCTTGTGATCGTATTTCAGTTTTCAGACGAAGCGACATATCACCTACCTGTATAGGTTCAATGTATACTTAATGATCTTGTATATGCGTTTTATCAACTCACTACATATTACCCGACGTATTCATCAATATAAACAACTACAAATAAAACCGCGTATCTAGTAACTTAACAATACAATCCTAAATTAGCATAGCGTTTGAATGATTTGTTCTTTCTTGTTCGTCTTTATTTTACCAACACATATTTTTCATAACAAAACAAACGCTGGATCCATAATCGAGGCGTGTCACGGGAAAATCGGGCATAATGCATTTGCGTTAAGTGTCGTCCCGGATCAGCCTGTGCCGTCCGCAAAGGCTAATCCAGCACGGCACTTTTCGCCTATAGTGGATTTATGTTTAGAAAAAACTGCATAGGCTGATCCTAGACGACACTTTACGAACATGCATTCAGCATTGGTTTCCCACAACAAACCTCATTCACAGAGCTCCATGGTGAAAACTTTAGTATGTGGCTTGATGAATAAACAATTTCCCTTGTATAAAATGGTTTTAATCTGGTACAGAACAAACACCTATTACCATATTTCAAATATAATATCAGGCGTGGTACCAAGCTTTTGAGTTAGAGGGGCGGAAATATTAAATAACTGACAACAAATTAACTGCTGTTGTCTCTTACACGATAAGATACATGTATCGGACAACGCAATATCGCCAAACGGAACAATTTAACCAAACTACCACAAAACAGAAACTATAGTTGAAATAATTTGATTGAAAACAACATGTAAGTGTAACGAAATGCACATGTTTCAGTTATTGTTCGGTTTAAAAACCTAGTTTTGGACAATTTTAGAGGGGTCGTACGCCGCTTCAGCCCTCCTCTAAATCCGCCTATTTAGCTCGAGACGAATTAAATGTATTCATCGTTGCAAAACGGTAAATGAATCATGTAAATGACATTTAAAATTACTTTACTGATATAATCACAAAGTGAAACTCAAATTCTTAATGTACAAATTATCTGAAGAAAATGTTGTGTGTGTTTTTGTTTATGATGCTGATTTGGTATGTTTTCGTTCGAAATTAATAAGGTTCTTTTAAATCGAAATTTAATTTAAATTACTTTACTGATCATGCAGCACCTTTTGTATGCCTTTAGGAAACAGGAGAGAGCTAGTTTTGATTTTTCTTTTGCAAAACCAACAAAAAGGTAAGGTTAATTTATATCGTGTGACCTACTGATCGAGTCAAATATACGACGGATAAAAATGATCACAGACGCCGAATATATTTTGTTATATATTTCTTGATGATACGGTTTCAAATAGATCCTTAAGGTGCTTTAATTTTAACTTGTTCCTTGCAAGGTGCATATAAGGGACTTCGATTGCTTAATTAAAAACTCTGACAACCTACAAAGACTGTTGGCGAAATAAGAAACTAAAACATGTGATTTATGAGAGCATTTTTGCTAAAATGGAATCATTTGTTTGAATATAAGTTCAATTTCCCACTTTAAAACTTGATAATGTTGCATCCTATTCTATAGTATACGACATCATAATAAAACTATTTTTTTGTAAAACAAACAAATATTTTTGTCAAGCTAGTTATACAATGCAGACGGAATTATATACATGCCAGTCGATAAGTCAATCTGCAACGGGCCATGCTGAATAACTGATGAAGCGTAGCAGTTAGTGTAAAAAATAACATATGCAGCTCATTGTTTAGTGGTCTTATTCCAGGGCACTAAGGTGAATATTTCGGTTACACACAACATGCAAATAGCGAAAGTAGGGGTGTCATTAGTTTGAAGTAATATTCTTTTTATAAATTGACATAAAAAAAATGAATTTTTATAAATAACATGATATACGCATCATAGCACATATGACATACATTCCCTGAAATAATTAAAAGATATTAAAACAGGTAGGAAGGTGCGACTGTTTAGAAAAAGGACCCGTGCAGGTTTCGGTGTACGGACTCGTAGCCTGCAAAAAAAGTAGTTCCCCGTGATACCTGTTCTGAAAATTACCCTCTCAAAAGACCGTTGGTTTCCGAGACCAGTCTAAAAACATGTTTTACACATTTCGCTATTTCATTTGAGGTTTATTCATATACCTATATAACACATCGAATCTATTTTTGTCAGCAGTGTCATTTTCGCCCCTTTATATATCATCATGTTTTTTTCTTTGGAATTTCTCTATTTGCCAATATGTGAATAGTTCCTTTAATATTATTTTCCGATATATTTCATGTACAAGCACGGGCGTACATTCGATTTTGCCCTAAATATGCCCCTGTAAATGATGTTAAGATAGGCTTTAAGAATTGATTTATTTCAGTATTTCACTTGCAGAATAGGTTTTGAGAATTTGATGTAAATCAATATTTCAGAAGTAAATCTAGATCAACAACAGAGCCGGGCAGAGTGAATCTCAGCAGTTCATTGCACAAGTCTGAGGATGAAGCGCAAAAGACAAAGCTCAATGTCGGTATGGAATAATAATAGCCATATTGTAACGCGTATAACATGAAATTGTTCAATGAGATCTCCATCTCATAGTTAAAACCAAACATGTGTTAACTTGAATAGTTATCTTGTATTTCAACAGCTTGCTGACATCAGCGTATCAACATTATTTCATTTAAATACACGCACGTATTAAAACAGGATTATAATTGTGCATTGCAATTATAGCGATTTAACTTCTACTACTAATATTCCAGTGCCAGCGAAAAAAGTCTTTCATGACCACTGTTTATAATTATAATATTCACAATATAGTAGATACTTTCAAATGATTATAGAAACAAGACCATCAAATCTGTTTCCATATTTATTCTCTGTAAATGAACTTTATTTTTGCTAATGTTAGTGTTGAGCTTCAATCGATACACCTCTTTAACCATGAAAGATGCTTTGAATGTATGGCATTTATTGCATTTTTGCTCACATACAAAATTGAAAACTGCGAACAAATGCCTTGAGTTTTGATGTTTTGTTGCTTTTCTTAGCCTTAATGATAATGGTTTAAACAGAAAGTATGTGTCTATGTGTCGCAGATATCGCATCCGTCCGGCTGATTCGAAGTTGATGAAGCGACAGCACTCTTTATAGGAGTTGCCTGAAAAACTGTCAGCATAAAATGATAAATAAAACATTGGCAGATCAAAAGCCCGGAAATATGCTTCATATCCTTTTGGCAACTTTTAAATCTTTCAAATAATGAATTATCAAAACAAATAATTATTGGTATTATATCAAATAAATAGACATACTTACATGCCATGATAAGAAAATTAACAATACATACTTTATATTTCTATTTATTTGTTGATATAGTGAAATTACTGTGCGTTTTTGGCCTATTAATTTATTGACAGAGCTAACATACATATCTGGTGAAGAAATTGAAAATAAATCGCCGATGTTAAGAATGTGTGAAGTCTTGTGCTTCAAATGAATGGCAACACGTTTTATTTATTAATTCTATTGTAATACAATAAGTCAATAGTACATACAAAGTACAACTTTGGGCGACAAGGCAGTGGTTCTCTGTTCAGCACTCTGGTTGTTTTCCGTGGCGTTTTCACTGTTGATGTTCGTCCTGGGAAGATGGATGGCAGAATATACTTCCTGTCCGGTTTCCTTAGGATGTAATGTTGTTTCTTTTTCTTCTACTGTAAAATGGCAGTCGCAGATTCTGTGATAGTCTGTAGCCTGCCAGGGTCTTGGCTTTCCATTTTCATCAACATAGCTTCTTTTGCTTCGCGCCTGCCATTGTTCATACAGTTCTTGTGGTTTTTGGGGTATGGTGTAAAATGTTCGGCATGGGCTGTCTCTACTTCGCTTGTGGTTGCACAATGGAACGCGGCAGTAATCATCTTTCCCCATTGCAACTAATAAAAACAAGAAATGTCTTTAAAAAAGACAATCGACGTAGAAATTAATATTGAGATGTCATTTCTAAATATAATACAAGAGGACCAAGCTGTGACTTCACGGACCCCATATTTTTCATTCCCTACTAAAGAGACTTCTCGGACCCCATATGTTTCGGTCCCTACTAAGGAGACTTCTCGGACACTAGATTTTTCGGACACTATAAGAAAACGTATCGGCCCCCAAAATTAATTTGAGATAAACTGAAAATAATTAATATCTGTACCGTGAATAAACCGATCATATTCCGCCCCATGTTTTCACCAGTGATACACGAATAAGCTAAATACTAGTAATTTACGTAAACATAATTGAAACATGAATTGAAACATGAATTTGTGAGGCAAATTTAACAAATTAACATTGTCAGAAAATAATAGCGAGAATGAATGAGCAGTCAGTTTATGAATTCTTCATTTATTGCAATTCTCGGGTTTATAGTCAAGGCTGTTAGGGTTGGAAATATGCAAAATCCGGACAAAAATTAGAACAGAAATAAAAATTGGATTATCATCTAGTTCAATACTTGTAGTATCCAATACCACAAAGTTCCCAAAAGTTCCGGCTTGGGAAACTGTACAATCTAAGATGGCCGCCAAAATGGCCGCCAAAATTGTGAAAAAAACCTTCACTCATTAATACTTACCAGCAGTGTGTATTTGCCGATCAAAATGTTTTGAATGTTCAAACAATCATTAGTATGTTGAATTACATAAACAAAGAGAGGTTTTTATAATTGTTGGCCCGTGCGCTTGAATATACTGCATAATTCGGAAGAAAAATTGTTTTCATTCTTGATTTAAGCAATATACGTACTTTTCGTTTTTGTTGCATCAAATATATATTTCCAAATTACAAAAAAAATGAGCTAATATGATGAAGAAAGGCTATATCAACGCATCTTGGCAGTTTTGGACAAGTTCTGAGGTCATTTACAATTTAAGAAAAATGTGTTGCCAGTGGGTGGGGTAACGGAAAATACGCAATTTAACAATAGGCATGCATTCCGTTTTCTCTGAACTTACGCTGGTCCAAACACAATGTTCTGATTAAAAATACAGCAAATGTGACAAGACAGTGGTTACTAGAATTTGATCAATGTATTTGAAGAACAAATTGCATAGTACATAGATGCTCCAGAGGAAAGGTGGAAATCTACGTATAGGAGATGCGGGGCGCCAAGATCCAGTACATACTACTTCTATTATATTGTTTTACATGGTCAGTTTGTACTGCAATTTAACTGCAATACTTTAATAACTCAAGGTATATGCAGTACTAATTTTAGCAGTTACATTTGAGTAATTGTTTAGTTACATTTAGATCAGAAAATATGTGCAATTCTTTAGAGTTGTTTCCTTGTAATACTTTTGTCGTTAAAAACGCAGACTGCCAAATGTAAAGAGTATGTTATTATTCCATTAGATCACTTAAAGTGCACTGTTATTTGCCCATTTAGTTCCAGTTGTGATACCTAAGTTACTTTTTATCATTTTATTGTCACCTAAAATTTATTGAATTAAATATGATTATTCAAACATACCAAATAGTAGCTAAACATTCGGACTATTAACACTTATTCAGATAACACATAAAACTGTGATTTTCAATGCTATTGTTAATCACATTACAACATTTCTTTTGAATATGATAAGCAATCTCAATTTTTCTTATCGATAACATTAGAATAATGAAATAATCATTATTGGTCACAATTGTACAGGTGTGTGTGATCCGTTGCTGTGCGTGCACGCAGACCAAGCTGGATCACAATGTCTATTTAGCAACTTTGCAAATATTAATTTCCCTGACAATAACGGTGTAGTATGTGAAATTCAGACTGTTTTATTATAATAGCATTGATAATAATTCTGCTTAATTGCTGGTCAGAGTAATGGTCCTTGGTTAGTAACCTAACATAATGACCCCAAAGACACGTATAAAGTTTCAGTTGAATATCTGTAGTAGTTACAAAGGTATGTGCTTGTTGCACGCAAGCCTTAACCTGAATTTTCTGCAAGTACAAAAGGGTCATAATTCTGCTAAAAAGCTGGTCATAGTTATGGGTCCAGTGACATATAATGGCCATGAAGACATGTGTGGCGTTACAATTGAATACCTGTAGTAGATATAGAGATATGGAGTTGTTGCACGCAAACTTTAACCTGAATTTTGACATGAAGTAGAAAAAGTGGCATAGTTCGGTTTAATGTAGTTCAGCGTTATGGGCCTTGGTCAGTGAACTTACATAAACATAGACATGTGTGAAGTTTCAATTGAATATATGTAGTAGTTACACATATACGGAGTTGTTTGACCTAAAACTTAACCAGAGCATTAATACGCCGACGCCGACGAAGGGATAAGTAGCATAGCTCGAACTATTCGGTGAATAGTCGAGCTAAAATAAATAATAATAATAATAATAATAATATATTAAAATAATAATAATAATAATAAAAATAAATATTAATAATAAAATGTGTCTGGGGCGATCCTGGTCTGTCCGTGTCCACAACTTGTTGAACATTATGTATCGATTAGCCCCGAACAAGCACAGTACCAACACGGTACCAATACGGAACAACGCGGCTGCTCAACGGACTAACATTGCTGCTTTGCGGACCAACAAAGTTTGATGGACCTTCCCTGACCATACCGGTAGTTGTAAGCATGTCAAAACCTTCCGGGACAGTGCCCGGGCCAGGCAAGGCCACGCCGGACCATCAAGGACCCAATACGGTAAACCAAGGACCCAACATGGATCGGATGTTTGATCTTCCAGGGATCTTTCGCCACCATTCGGGACGTTGGTGTGACTGTAGCTTTAACAGCGTGGTGGCAGCATCAGCAATGATGAAGACGCGAAAATTCAGCTATTCATACCGAAGCCATGCTGGTCATTTCCAATCCGGGCCAGTCCGTTGCGGCTCCGTAGCCCGATGGTTCTGGTCCGTGCTGGGCCTAGGCGGTCCGTGCCATTCCTGGAAGTCGATGATGATCCGTGATGAAAAAGTACCGTGGTGGTCCGGGGTCATCTTTGCCAACCAAGACGGTCCTGGACATTGCCGAGATGATCCATAGTCGTTGCTTGGTGGCACCGTGTTGATAGCGTGTGGATCCGTAGTGTTACTGTGTTAATTGTATCCTGAATTGTTCTCCAGAGTCCGCGTGAATTGATCGTCGAGGGCACCGTCGACGCTGTTTACGTAAATTTCATCCGATCACTCCAGGTCAAGGCCCCTCTTGGTCCCGGATTATCCTGGATGGTTCTTGTGTAATCCGGCGTTGGTGTGATTGTAGCTTTAGACAGGTTGTCGGAGAATGTCATGTAGCTGCAGAAAACTAGGGTTGAAATGTATGGCAGTATGTTGAAACTGTGAGGAAGACTGTTATATCCAAGTCGAGATGTCTGACTATTAAGCCAACTATATCTATACCGGTACGAGGGTTGTCCCAAAATAGCGTATAATTTGTTAAAACAAAAAGTATTATCATGATATTATTTGCTTGAGAGTGTGCACATGGAAAACCTGTATCTTTACATCTGCAGAATATATGTGAGTCCTATAATCATTTATTTCTGTGAAAAATGCGTGAATTTCAAATGAAGGGTAAAGCTTTGCGGCCCACACTGTTTAATTTAAGGTATAATGACAGCCTACATAAAATACAATTTGGATCCTTTATACAGACCATTCTGTTCTGAAAAATAAATTGTCCTAACTCCTTCACTTTGGTGTATCAATTAGCGATGTTTAAATGTAATGATATCTCTTTATAGTGGTTTCTATGGCGGAATTTGTGTAACATGTGGATTAGCATTGACATGAAATCGGACGTGAAATGATATCATCGGACCACAGCTTGGTAATACAAATTTACTGCGTTGAGCGCAAAATGACACCGAGACAAACAATAAAAAGCAATCACAATCACCAGAAACACATGTGACATTGTTTTTCAAGAGGCAAGAGAGGTTTTCAACTGGATAGACTGACAGCAAAATGAAAGAAGACCATATCTATTATGTTGAACAATCAAGTCAATGAGATGGTAATATATGGGGATGGAAACACGAGGACACATAAAAAATAATGCAAACCATCCTTCAGGAACTGCTGTAGGATGTTCATATTTTTTTTGTTTAAAATATAGGGTAGTAGGTAGGGATTTTTTTGTGTAAACGGTTAACTTTTAGATTTTAAAAACTAAATGAATATTCAAAACATATCGGTAATATTCTTAAACATTGTTTTGAAGTGGATGCTATCAAAACAAAACATTTATCCAAAAAGCATTTACTTATTGGAAAAAAGTAAAATAAACAAAAAATATCTGATCCACTCAATAAAATGTTCTAGGGTCGGCGCATTTTTAAGGGTAGCTCGGGTAACCTGAAACAAACATATTTTTGTTTTACACCTTATTACCTTTACCCTTAACAGAGTGTGGCCTATACATCAGACCTTATGTTTTGGACATGGTTTATACTTAATTTAATTAATATGAAATACATTAGCGTACGTGCGTTACATACTCATCCTTGTCATATTTCAGATAGATATAAGTGGTTGTTTTGTCTGTATTTGTTACATTTGACCTTAAAGTATGACCTTTAATGATAACCTATACTTTTGATTTAGTGATGCAGTATCTGTCATCCCACTTTATAATACTATTAGAAGTATATAATAATACGTATTTAGAAACCTATGTGCAGGTTTATGATATATAGCAGTTTGTCCATATTTGGCCTCATTTTCTTCATTTGACCTCTGAAAGTAACCTTGACCTTGAACTTGAAAAAATTTCCCGGAACTTTTGGGAACTTTAGGAAAGCTGATGCTATTTCCAACTAGCATGCCAAAAATTATTTCTGTTCTAATTTTGTCCAGGTCTAATCTGAACAATCTTGACAATTAGGATTCTCCAGACGCTAATTGATGCGTGTGTATTAACACAGCTTTACCGCGCGCTGTTTTTAGAATGATTCCCCTGCTGGAGTTGTACTCGCTAGAATTAATTCACGGGGACGACAGTCGGTTACAGCGGACAATAATATTTTTACACAATGATACAATAATAGGAAATATAAGCTCAATCAAATTTGCTAATATTTGTTTTACTTATTTATCAGAGAAATACCAGAAATTTACCACTCTATATTTTGTGCTTGCGAGCTGAACAAGCAACATTGTACGTTGTGACCGACTGTCGTCCCCGTGAATTGTAGCATTTTAATTGCTATTTATAGAGCGCGCCGATTATGTAGGCTAAACAATATGGTTATTTCATTATGTGAATAAAAATATAACATTCTGATCATGACATACAATGAGTAAAATTGTTCATAATTATGTTCATTTCCAGAGTGTATGTCGAAGATATGTTTATAACTTTAATTTAACCGGTTATGTAAACAATTATGTAAATTTTAAACCATTTTTTGAAGTTTGCATTCCCTAAAATTAGAAAATTGCCCAATTCGTTTGGCATTCAATTTTCCCGCTGCATTCCCTGCATACTTTTAGGGAATGCAAACTTCAAACAAAGGTTTAACGTATACCAATAACTGTTGCATACTTTTGGGGATTAAAATATTACATAATTGTTTACATAAGCGGTTAAAATGAAGTTATAAACATATCCTCGACATATACTCTAGAACTGAGGCTAATTATGAACGTATTTTCTCATTGTATGCCATAAACAGAATGCAATATGCATTCACTTAACTATTTTGTTTAGCCTACATTTATATAAGCGGTGCGCTCTATAAATAGCAATTGTGCAATGTTCCCATTCATAAATTTCATTCGTAGAGTTGCCGTTCCATGTAGCCCATTGATTCTAGCGAATTCAACACATTCCAGAAACATAAGTGTCATTCTAAAAATAGCGCGCGTAGCTAGCAACCGTTGTATAGCTGTGTTAATATAATCGTACATGCATCAATAATAGCGTTCAGGTAATCATAAACCTAAAAATTTCAACAAATGGGGAATTTATATTTATAAACTTACTGTTAATTTGAATTAAAATTGTGGTTACGATTTATTAACGATCATTTATAATTGCATCTTTCTATCAACTTCTCCAGTAGATGTTTTTTAATATGTAAAAAGATGCTACATTTTCTATAGATAAAATGTTATGAAAGAGGATTCGGAATACGTCGAATTGTTATTCGCGTAGCATGAAAACACAATTTGCAATACTAAGTATACACATAAACCCTTGATGTATCATATTTCTACTGATATAATTTAAAATCGTCACAGTCTAATGAATTTTTATGTTTGCATTATCATAAATAGTCTTAACATTTAAAAAATCGCTGAATGTTCCCTGACTATTGCTTTTTATTGGGATACACAGTATAAATGCTTATTTGACTTCAAATCGTTATTATATTAGATAACTAACACGAATGGTATATTACCGGTACTATAAATAACTATATAGACTCATCTGATACATAATAATTTTAAATCATTTCCGAAATTATTTTCTAACTTTGTTAATTTGTTAAATTGGCTTGACAAATTCAGATAACAATTATGTTAACCTAAATTATTTTGGTTATTAATATGTCACTGGTGGAAACATGGAGCTGTATGATTGGTTTATTCACGGCATAGATATTAATGATAATTTTATTTAATTTTTAAATTAATAAATTTATCTCAAATTAACTTTTGGTTCCGAAAAGTGTTCTTATAGTGTCCGAAAAATCTGGGGTCCAACAAGTCTCCTAATATTGGTGGGGACCAAAAAATCTGGGGTCTGAGAAGTCACGTAACCGATCATCTTTGCCGTCTGTTTAGGTAATTTTTAAATGATATCTCAATATTAATTTCAACGCCGATTGTCTTTCTTAAAGACATTTCTTGTTTGTAATGATGCACACACAATGGAAATTGAACGGAAAGCCGTGACCACAAAATGGTATTTAAAAGGAAGGTTATTTTAGACTTGGCAAAGTTGGACAGTGCACTCGATGAGATGAAGTTATACGCATTTATATTTGGCCGGCAAAAGTGAGAACATTATACTAAGATGAAATTCAGAAGTATCTGAAGTTAAATATTATCCTTATCCTTAAATCTGCACAAGTTTCTAAACTGTATACTTCCAAATAGAAAGAGTGCTGCACTAAATAACATGTTTAAATTACATCCTTATTTACATTATGTTGTGACGAACATTAACAGCATGACAATTTGTTAAATAATGCAACATAAACAATGTTTAAACAACTTTACACTTAAGTTAAAATATGTGAAAAATCACTCAAGATGCTTTGTGAATACTGCCCCTGAGGCGCAGGAAAAGGGTGATAGAGACTTCATGATGATATAATACATAGAGGATATTTGTTGGTTTGGGTAGAATTTTAATTTTTGATTTTAATTCTCGAGTGATCGTAGAAATTTATATTTTCACGAGTGGCGCAGCCACCAGTGAATTTTTTAATTCTATAATCACAAGTGAATCAAAAATCGATATTGTACCGAAATCAACAAAATTACTTTTTATTTTATTATTATATTATATGTTTTTATGTCGGTTTGTTCCATTGTAAGAGTGTAATCTTAATGTGTTTACTTTGAAATTATGCTGTCAAAATAATGACGTCATTTTTTTTCTCTATTTTTTTAATTTTTTTGGTCAGGCATCGTTGACGGTCCGTTTAGTTTACTGTATTAAATCGAGAACCAGTGGGAAACAGTATACATTATCTAAGTGGTAATTTTCGCTGTTTAAAACAGTGAATTACCACTTTTATTTCACTGATATTTCCTTATTAATCACCAGAAAGCATAACATGTTTGTTTCTTTTTCTGATTTTGCTGCTTGAAGTAAAATGTTTTACCATATGTCACAAACAAGATTCTGTGTTTGATAAACACACATGCCCCCGGTTGGTGCTGGGTAGCCCATTGTTTAGTCCAAATTAGGTCAATATCAAGGTCAAAGTGAAGTTGGGTGATATGGGTGTATTGGGAACGGTCATACGTAACAACTGTGTAAATATCCAAGTGTTGTATTAACCAAAGTTGGTGCTAGACGAAACGGTAAAATCAAGTTAACCAATAAATGGCACTTTTTAATCATTATAAGTCCAAATAAGGTCAAAGTCAAGGTCAAAGTGAGGTTGGGTGATATGAGTGGATAGGGAATGGTCATAAGCAATAACTGTGTAAGTATCCAAGTGTTGTAGCGAGCGGTGTTGGTGCTAGACAAAACGGTAATATCTATTTAACCTTGTCACGGACGGAATGACGAAAGGACGGACAGAAGGACGGACTTGACGATCCCTATATACCTCCTGCATCAAGATGCCGGGGGTATAAAAACATACCAATTATAACGTTAACAAACGCAAACAAAAACATAGTTATACAAGCACATATCAGTACCCCTCTCCAATGAAAGGTTTGTTTTTATGACGTTATTTAGTATTTATATGTGTTTTCCGTGCGCCCAGGCAACTGGCGGAGGACATCTGGTTGTGGCGGCTATTGACTTTGGAACAACATATTATGGATATGCCTTTTCATTCAAACATCAGTTAGAAACGGACCCGTGCAACATTGCGGCTAAAACATGGGCAGGAAAGTAGTAGTAGTAGTAGTAGTAGTAGTAGTAGTAGTAGTAGTAGTAGTAGTAGTAGTAGTAGTAGTAGTAGTAGTAGTAGTAGTAGTAGTAGTAGTAGTAGATAGATAGATAGATAGATAGATATAGATATAGATATAGATATAGATATAGATATATATATATATATATATATATATATATATATCTAAAGCCAATAATATATCCTCATCAACTACTTAGTATTTCAATGTACAGGGCCTACATTCGTGTTAATCAAACCAGACGGTAAAACCTTAGACTCGTTTGGATTTGAGCCCGAGGAGCACTACAACCAGCTTTGTGAATCAAGCGAGCACAAACAGTGGTACTACTTTCAGCGGTTCAAAATGTTGCTGTGGGACAAGGTAAAATATATATACCAACACAAAACCTGTTTGTTAATTTTAATTGTCGTGAGTGTCAATTAACTGAATGACCTCCACGAGTAATCCTGTAGGTGCATGTGAGATAAAAAAAAATCTTGTTCACGCTGGTTGGCTTATATCTAGTTGTTCCTGTGTTAACGTGCGCAAGATTGTGTTGGTTTTTTTTAATTTCTGTGTCAAATTTCAAATGTTGAGTGATGTGCGATGATTTGATGCATATCAGCATTGAGTCTTTCAACACGCAGAATTGGGATTACTGTTCAGGAAATGTACATTTGTATAATGATATATTTTAGCCGATACACAAAGACACGATGTTGGATGACGAAACTGGTAAATGCCATCCAGCCCTGACGGTGTTCTCCTTGTCCATCAGGTGTGCGAAAGAATATATGCTAGTGCATCATCAACTCTATTAAGAGTAATACCAATTAATTTTACGCCCCGAGAAATGGGCCGTCCGCTCCGTATTCTTCTTTAGGCTATTTCACAGAAACCAAAGACAGGAATTCAATAAAACTTTAATGATAGCTCGAATTAGCAAATTAAACTTGGAAAGATTCATTACCAAGGTATCATTACGTAGCGTTTATTATGCTCCCCGAAAACGTTTTGGGCGATCATATAGTCGCTGCTTTGTCGGTCAGTTCGTCCGTCCGTCCGTCCTTCCGTCTGCCCGTTCCGTGTTATTGTCCAGAGTATTTCTCACCAACTACTTACCATTCAATGACACTTCATGGGAAGCTTCATTATGAAGAGGTGGTGTGCACTGAACCAGAACGTTCCACTTCAATGAATTTTCTCATAGTTATTTCTGAAATAAGCATTTAGTGCATAATTCTTTTCCGGTATATTTCTACACAACTACTGTTCTAAATTCAATGAAACTTTACAGAAAGCTTCATTACCAAGAGGAAGTGTGCAGTGAACCAGGAGGTTCCGCTTCAATGATTTTTCCCGGAGTTATGGGACTTTAAAGATTTCTGAAATAAGCATTTACCGGTAGTGTATAATTATTGTCCAGTCTATTAAAATGCAACTACTGGCCAGAATTAAATAAAACTTTATAGGAAGCTTCATTACCCTGAGGAGGTGTACACTGAACCAGGACTTTCTGCTTCACTGAATTTCCTTAGAGTTATTGGACTTTGAAAATTCTGAAATAATTATTAAATGCACAATATTTGTCCAATCTATTTTTACACAACTACTCACCCGATTTCAATTAAACGTTAAAGGAAGCTTTATTACAAAAAATTCGGTGTGCATTGAACCAGGACATTCCGCTTCAATAATTGTTCAAAGATTTGTGGGACTTTCGAGATTTCTGAAATTAGAATATAGTGCACAATTCTTGACCGGGCTATTTTTCCGCAACTACTGGTCGGAATAAATGAATATGTTTGTGATGCTTCATTATCAAAATGCGGTGTGCGCAGTACAGTATGTTCCCTATCAGTGATTTTCCTCGGAGATATGGGACTTTGAAGGTTATTGAAATTAGTCTATAGTGTGCAATTCTTGTCTGGACTGTTTATCAGCAACGAGTATCCATTATTTAATTCAACTTTATGAGAATCTTCATTTACCAAAAGGAGGTGTTTGCAGTACCAAGATGCTCCGCTTCAATGATTTTTCTTACAGTAATGGGACTTAGATGATTCCTTAAATTAATATATAGAGCACACTTGTCTGGACTCTGCTCTTTTGTTTGCATTCACATTACTTTTCAAAGCGCATTGAGGAGCATCCATCAGTTCACTAAAATATCCTCGTTGTTGTTGTTATGATCATTATTATTATGACTATTATTATTATTATTATTATTATTATTGAACACAAACAAATGTTATGTCAGAGATATATGATGATTTTCAATGATTGAACTTATTTTTATCAACAGGTATATGAAGGATGACATGGAAAGTATGTCTGAAAAGCAAGTCAGTGGGATTGATCCAGAAGACATACGCTGGGTACTCACGGTACCTGCGATATGGAATGATTCCGCCAAACATTTTATGAGACTCGCAGCTCAAGAGGTATTTTGGTTCACATATTCATAGTTTAATGCAAGACAAATAACACATTACAATGTGTGCCAATAAACAGTATGTGATTGTAAACGGAATACGCTTTCTCCAGCTAAGACAATATTTTTAAACTGATGCTTATATTTATGCTTGCTATTGTTGCGCTTAATGATTAAAACATGTCGTATTTTTAGGCTGGGATATCCAGTGAAAACCTGACCATTGCATTAGAGCCCGAGGCAGCGTCGATTTATTGCAAAAATACTACAGTTGAAGTTGACGGAGGAAGCGGTATTTCATCATTTCGGTGGGGCAAAAATATCTGGTACTTGATGCAGGAGGTAGGAATTGGTATCGTGGTTTAAGCAAACATACCTTACACATAATTTATTAGCATGATAGTACGTGGTTTTATTGAATAAATCGTAGAAAGTGAGGATATGAGAATAACGTAAGCCCGTGTAGACAAGCAACTTCGTAGTTCCAAGTGGACATTTAAATATTATTCCAATATTGAAAAAGTTTGCAGTACACATTTAATTTGAATGTAGTGATTCTCCGTATGATATGATTATGTTAATATTGTAAGGTGGCACAATTGACATAACAGTACATGAAGTTTGCTTTGGTGGAGAACTGAAAGAACTCTACAAAGCCACAGGTGGAGCATGGGGTGGAACAATGGTGGACAAAGCAGTCATAGATTTTATTGCAGAGTTTACAGGTAAAATCAGCTTCTTGATAAACACATAATCCCTAGGTTATTTAGTATAATTAATTTTTTTATATAATGATTATTGCGCTGTTCAACATAAATAATGCGTTATTCAGCAAACAATAATTACCAACACAAATAGTGTATAGATATATAAGTAAGTAGTATCGGTTTTATTAAAGGGAAGGACATAATGCAACGTTTCTAGGAGGAGAAGATTGAATACTACATAGACCTCCTTCGTGATTTCGAATTCAAGCAAAGAAAAACGGATTCAATATGTCAAGGACATGTGACTATCAAACTGCCTATATCTCTTTTGGAGCTTGTAAACGACTACAAGGGTCGATCATTCAAACAGATCGTACAGTCTTCGCGTTACGCGGATGAGGCATATATTGTTTCTGTTCATTTTTTAAGCACATCTTTTATTAATATGTTAAATATACTTGATATTATTTTGAAATCTGAAGATTACAAAAGTGAATGTAGTGAATATCTGTATTATCTGTACTCATTTTATAGTTAGTTTTAAAATAAGTGCTAAATAAATTAAAATTAATTAAAAATAGTGTGGTCTAGTTTTAAATTTCTTGTATTGTAGGCTACATTGGCGGGCAACAAGTTTCGTATGTACTGCAGCATTTTTCGATCGCTCTTTAAGCCATCAGTTGATAACATCATTCAGCATCTGAAACAATTGCTGCGTAAGCCTGAGACCGCAGGTGTCGAATCCATACTTATGGTAGGGGGTTACTCGGAGTCTCCTCTCCTAACCGACACCATACAGAAGGAATTCACAAGAATGAAAGTCATCGTTCCAAAAGATGCCGGCCTCGCTGTCCTGAAGGGAGCTGTCATATTTGGACACTGCCCGACTTCAATCAAATAAAGAGTGTCCAAGTATACGTATCGTATTAAAAAAGCAATACCTTTTAACAAGGAAATTCACCCCTAGAAAAGCTAACAAAAACAGATGATGGCGATCGGTGTAGCGATATATTTTCAGTTTAGGTTAAGTCTGGGCAAACACTAGTGGTTGGTGAAAAACAATACGAAGGTAAGTTTGGATCTGTGAACATAGATCAAAAAACGGCGGGAATAAAGCTGTATATTACGGAAAATAAAGATGTAAACTATGTCACAGATAACGGATGCAGACAAGTAGGATGTGTAGAAGTCCCGCTTTCTGGAAGCGGTACGGACAGATGGGTTAATGTTCGAACATTTTTTGGCGGCACAGAAATAACGGTTGAATGTGAAGAAGACGCTACTGGTCGAATAACGAGGACGGTCGTTGACTTTTTTATGTAGATGCCCTGATTTATTTATATATACAGTATAACAGTAGTAGTACAATCTGTGAAAAACGTTTCTAAACAGTGCATGTTACATGTATAATCAATAACAGTGTCGTTTGCTTATAATATAAGAATATACTTTAACGCACGTGAAATTACCACGAAGCTGAACTTTCAGGACATAATAATGTATTCTGGACTATGTATATAACATTTGGCGTTATTATGTATTATACTGCCTTGATGAGCTGCGAAATGGGGCAGCTAATTTCTAATATACATATATAATTTGATTTAACGTGTTTGTACTTTTATTATAAACTTATCGGGAACAGGGATTACATCTTTTACATTAATGTGTCTTGTTATGCCCCCACAATCAATGATTGGGAGCATATAGTGTTTACCCTGTCCTTGGCTACGTACGTACCTGTGTACATATGTACGTGTGTACCTGTGTACGTATGTTCGGATTCTTGTCCACCTATAATTTTGTCCAGAATTGGAGGATTTTCAAATAACTTTGGCAGAAGTGTCATGCATAATGATACGGTGTATCGCGCGCAAAGACCAGGGCCCTTGAACCTAGGTCAAGATCACACTTAAAGGTCAAAAGTCAAATGTAAGATTTAATCAATTGACACTGTCCGGAGCATAATATTGTCCAGCATTGAAGGAATTTCAAATAACTTGGCACAAATGTTAAGCTTAGTGAGATGGTGTGTCGCGTGCAAAAACCAGGTCCCTAGTTCCAAGGTCACAAATGTTAAGCATAGTGAGATGGTGTGTCGCGTGCAAAAATCAGGTCCCTAGTTCCAAGGTCAAGGTCACACTTAAAGGTCAAACGTCAAACATAATAATTTAAGCCATAAACACTGTCTGCAGCTCAATTTGTCCAGTGGAAAGGAAATTTCAAATAACTTGGCACAAGTGCTAAGCATGTTGACACGATGTGTTGCGCGCAAGAACCATGTCCTTAGGTACAAGGTCAAGGTCACACTTACAGGTCAAAGGTCTCGTATAAGAATTTAAGCTCTAGACCCTGTCTGGAGCATAATTTTGTCCAGCAGGGAAGGATTTTCAAATAAATTGTCAGATGTGATAATCATTATAAGGCGGTGTTTTGCATGCAAGAACCAGGTGCCTTTGTTTCAGGTCAAGGTCACATTTAAGATCAAAGTTCAAGTATATGTATACTTGTTAAGATTTTTGTCCAGGCAATAACTTTGCCCAGCATTGAAGGATTTTCAAATAAGTTGGCAGAACTCATAACCATTATAAGACGGCGTGTCACGCGCAAGAACTACGTCCAAGGTCAAGGACACACTTAAAGGTCAAAGGTTAAATATAAGAATTGATACCATGGACACTGTACGGAGCATAATTTTGTCCGGCATGGAATAATTTTCAAATTACTTTACATAAGTGATAAGCACTATGAGATGGCATGTGGCGTGCAACAGCCAGGTCTTTTAGACCAATGTCAAGGTCACACTTAAAGGTCAAAGGTCATATGTAGGAGTTTAAGCTATTGTCTTTGACCGAAGTATAATTGTGTCCGGACACAAGAATTTTCAAATTACTTGGCAGAAGTGATACGCATTATGAGACGACGTGCAAGAATCAGGTCACAATACAAGGTCAAAGGTCAAATTATTGTCCAGAGCATAATATTGTCATGCATGCAGATATTTTCTGATAAATTGGCAGAAATGATAACCATTATAAGACGGCGTGTCACGCGCAAGAACTAAGTCCAAGGTCAAGGACATACTTAAAGGTCAAAAGTTAACTATAAGAATTGATACCATGGACGCTGTCCGGAGCCTAATTTTGTCCGGCATGGAATAATTTTCAAATTACTTTACATAAGTGATAAGCACTCTGAAATTGCATGTTGCGTGCAACAGCAAGGTCCTTTGGACCAAGGTCAAAGGCACACTTAAAGGTCAAAGGTCATATGTAGGAGTTTAAGCTATTGTCTTTGACCGAAGTATAATTGTGTCCGACATGGAAGAATTTTCAAATTACTTGGCATATGTGATACGCATTATGAGACGACGTGCAAGAATCAGGTCATTAAACAAGGTCAAAGGTCAAATAATTGTCCAGAGCATAATATTGTCATGCATGCAGAGCTTTTCTGATAAATTGGCAGAAATGATCACCATCGCCTGAAAGTGTGTCGCATGCAAGAATTTGAATTGTGAAGTTAGTGAATTACTTCCCTTTATTGATGACTGTGCAAGGCAGTATTCAAAATTAACAAAAGGCATTTTGTTGATGCTTCACAGAATGATTTAAAATATTTGCCCAACAATTTTATTTGCTAGACTTTATTAAGTTTTTGTCAGGACTAAAACTATTGATTGGAAATTGGTTATACATTGACTTACTTAACAGAATAATAGAATACAATAGCAGAAAGAACAATATTAATGGACAATTTCCCTTTTTCAAAAAAAATAATTTGTATATGCATATAGACAAAGCGGCGCCATGTAGAACAGATTGAATAGGTGGGGACATCCGTGTCTGTGGACGCATTTCTAGTTTCCAAATTGTATTATTTGCTTCCAACACTACACTGACATAATGTTGAACTGGTGCTATTTGTTTTTGTATTTTTTTCGACTACAAATGAGTCGTTTTATTCAGCATTTTCTTCCAACCAATATAAAGTGTTGTTTCACCGTCATGCTTGTGCGATCTTCTTAGCATCCGATCTTAGAGTACCCAACAGTGGCCAAATAATTGATATAAGCCCATGGGCACTTCCAAATAGACCTTTTCTGATCGCGGTTTTCTCAGAAATGACAAATCGCATAGGTTTCAAATTTTGCACAGCCCCATTATACACAATTTCCAATACAGGTATGATAAAAATTGAACGGTTCAGTGATCATTTATATTTCCTCGTGCTCGTGGGTGTCAAAACTAGTTATTGCACGAGAAAATCGTGGTGAATGTTACAATTCATGGCAGTTTATAATCAATGTGTTATTAAACGATATTTCAACCACGAAAACATTGAACATCAATTATTTAATGCATAACTCAATTCAAAAATGAAGAATAGATGTTTCAAAAATGTCAATCATGTGCAAATTAATCTGCAATTTTATCCAGTCATTGTACTTTTATATCACGTGATTAACGTGTAACCTATTTTACACTAAGAAGAACGTGGTAAATTTCTAATTTGTTTGTGATATTTGATGAATGTATATTTATCCATTAACAATAATAAGGGAGGAGTTTAAAATATTAGTGGCAAACCCTAGAAAGGGTTACGTGCTGTATACAGGACGAGTGCGTGTCATTGGCATGCAAGAGGCCGTAATTATTATAAGATAAATTTTCTCTTTATTTACATTGACATTTCTTAAATAATTATTATTAACGAATTGAAATCAAAATAAGAGAAAAAAATCGAAAATATATGCTATTAATTTCTAACAGTGAAATGTACTTTATTTCGTTATCGTATTTTTGCGATTTTTTGTTTTGATATAATGTTATATTTTTGTTAAGTTTATTATGAAAATGAAATTTCTCAATGAGTAAAATTAAATATTTGGCAGTCTAATATATTATTTTGCGCTCTTGAAGAATAATTTGGAGAAATTCGAGCTAAAATACCAAAAAGTTATAGCTGATTAAGTGAAATTCTAGTTAGAAGTGCCCATGGGTGTAGTTATTTTATCAGTCATTAATATCTTATTTCGCCGACCTGTTTAAGTAATACAACGTATAGAGGACATGTGTTGGTTTCAGTAGAATATCGATTTTAGTTCACGAGAATATAGAAATTCATATTTTCACGAGTGGCGCAGCTACGAGTGAAAAAATATATTTTCCATGATCACGAGTGAATCAAAAATCGATATTCTACCGAAACCAACAAATTTCCTTTTTATTTTATGCTTTGTTTGTGTCATTTTGTTACATTTTAAGTGCTATTTAAATGCGTTTAAGTTGAAAATATTGCGTGCATTATAACGCAATGACGTCAAAATAATTACGTCATTTCACAATTTTGTGTTAGGCATCGTTGACGGTCCGTTTCATTTACTGTTTTAAATCGGGAGCCAGTGTAAAAAAAAAATAAAAAATACCAGAGAGGTAATTTTTACTGTTTTAAACACTGGAATACCAATTTTATTTCACTTATATTTCCCTATTAATCACTGGAAAGCATAAAATAAAACATAGTTGTATCTATACGTACCATTTTTGCTTACTGTTATTTAGTGTAACCTAATAATTTAATTGATAATCAATTAATTGTTTTAATGTTATTAAAAATGTAATGTAACAATATATGTTCATGTTTTCTACTTCTATTCAGCGTTTATTGTGTCAGTCGAAGCTTCATTTTGAAGTAATTACTTTGTCCATAATTGTCAAGACTGTTATTTAGTTGTGAAGTACGTGTGTGTATTATTTAATGATTTTTTTTTACAATATTCTTACTGTACAAAGAAAATTGCCTTGGTTTGTGTGTCATTCAAATTAATGTATTATTATATAATGTATAAATATATATAAATAGTTATATGATTTCTTCTATATAGCTTTATAGCGGATTACAGTAAAATGTGCAGTCAAGGTTGCGACATTTTTACTGAGCTTGCCGTAAAGTTAATGACATTAATTTGATAAGATGTTTTTAGTTGTCTGCAATAGAAATTGTATTTTCAGTTTTTGAGCAAACATTCATCTACATAGTTAACACATATTTACACATTTAAAAAAAGCTGAATCCCTATAAATATTTGAATTAATTCGACGAATTGAGGAAATGTTACATGGAGACCTAATATACTATGGTATTTGCTGTGTTATGTGTTGTTATCATTATCGAGTTATAATAAAGCATGTTTTTATACGATCGATCTTTTATCTATGTCTTTATCGACCATAGAAAGCTCGGCTTTCCTATGGCGTACCATTAGATCCTAAATTAGTTACACCAGGTCCGACCAAGTCCGACCAGGTCGTAACTTCGGTAGGAGCAGGTCCTATCTCCTAATGAATTTCGACCCTTCAGTGCGTAGTGTTAGTACCTGTTGGTATTATTGGGTCCTAAATTGGAATGACCTGGTCTGACCTAGAAGAAGCAGGTCCTACCAGGTCGGACCTGAGGTAGGGGCTGGATCGACCTCGGCGTTCCATTAGGTCCTATTATGATAGGACCTGGTCCTACCAGGTCCGACCAGGTCGTACCTGAGGTCGAGGCTGGTAGGACCTATTCAAGCAGGTACGACTGTGTCAAAGAATAAAGAAATAGAAGATTTAAAGTCTGCTAAAGTGCGGTCCAACTTGGCTCGCACAGGTCGTGGGAAAGAGACGCCAGCAAAGCCAAACAACCGATTGTCTCTGATGCCAATAACACTGTGCGGAAAAGGACATTATTGAAGCCTCCAAAGGAAGGCAGCCATATATGATGGTTTGCCGCCATAGCATGACTAAAATGTACATTTTTATACATACACGGGGTTACAAAGTGGGGTAATGAAGACATGGGTCTGTCCCTAGCAGGGTCATTTCGAGGCCAAGCCCAGGATGCATTGGGAAGCCTGGCAATTCCAAGTATTACAGTTCTTTGCTATTGGCTTTGGAAAAACAAACGTAATTATACAGGGTGCAGTTGCGTGAGAGACGACAAAATGAGACGTTACGCGAAGTGGGGCAAGATACTTGGAGATTAACCAACCTCGCCTTCTCGTCTGCGCCAGAGTCAGTTCGACGCTCTCCACACTTTGGACATGAGGCTCGGGATCAAGCAGGCTCGTCCTGTAAGCCTCAGTGATGCCATAAGATGCTGCCAGTGGAGTTGGAAGCTTTCATTCGCGCAGAAAGTGCGAAGTCGGATCGTCATGTCACTATTGTCTAATAGTAAAGGGTAAGATAGCACATCAAAGCAGATTGAGAACCTGCAGTTGGTAATCGAACGGTTTGAGCAGCGGTTAAATCAGCTAATGAGGGATGCTGGAAGTTCCAGGCCTGGGATTGTGGACCCAAAACAGGTGCAAACGACCGATGATGCTTTCTATGCAGTTCAAATAATCACCTGAGGGGGGCATGTTGGGCAAAGGTGACAGTGGCTAGCACCAAAAGGGCAAAGGATACATCACGCACGTGCCAGCAGTGCCACAAAGCCGGTATCGCCTTGATCGCCTTCTAGGCCAGCAGGTATAGCTTCTAGAAAGCGATAATTCCAAGTTAGCATTCAAGCTGTGATTAAGGGTGATATTCAGAAGAGGCAGCTTGTGAGTTCAGTCTTAGGCGGATCAGTTTATGCAAGAGAGACTTCTAGTAAATCAGAAATTGGTGTAGCCAAAATGTCTCGGAGAGTCATGAGGAGGCACGACAAGCCGCAATTACAGAGACAGATACACAGAGACCGCCTCCGAGCGGTATGCGCGCGGCCTCACGACGCTTTTCAAAAGCCACCAACGGTCCACATATATTGAGCAGTTGCAATAATACATTTTTTCTCAGGCTACCTTGCCTTTGAATGGTTAAACAAAACATACTCCAGTCGCTTCAGATATTTACAGTGCGAGGTACAGGAGACCAATGTCATCTTCTTGAGGCTAGCTTCCGTGGCGTTCTTCTTCCTGAGCGCATAATACAACGCTCAGCTTCCGGAAAGCCCACATATGGTGCCAATGTGCAGCAACAAAGCCTTCTCTGCTGCTTTAGGATTTCCTAATCCAACGAAGCCTCCTACCTTAAAGACCATTGAAGCTTAAAAAGCTGTGTCACCAAACAGGCCTTAACCTGCCAACCTTCAGAACGACTCTGAAGCTCCCACAAGTTTTGAATGTAAACCCCTGAGACACTGACAGCACCGAAAAGGTTATTAAAGCAGTAGCACAGGTTCCAGAATAAAGTTTAGAAAAGTTCATGACCATTTTGTTTTACACCTCATTCGCTTCGCACCCCACTAAGACGCCGTGTCCTTCAAAACCACAATTCGCAATGTTTGAGATGTATTTACATAGGACTAAATGGCAACATCTTTCATGTATACAGGGTTCAGTTATAAGGAACAATAATTATTTCAAGGAAAAATATCACAAACATGATAACGGTGCATTGTCAAATCAATAATAGCCATTTTTTAAAAATATCTAAGCATATAATAATGCAAATTGTTACATTTACAGTAACATCAAGAAACTGTTCAAAATATAAACAGAAACAATCATAATTTTAATGAAAAAAAACAACACATTCATGAAGCAATATGTTTGTGTATTATATTTATGTGACAAAGGGTTAGGGTTCGGGTTAGGTTAGGGTTAGGTTTAGACCCTAACCCTCATTCAGCAATATGTTTGTTAATAACATTTGTGTGAAAAATATTCCTCAACACATTTGGCCATAATCGTATGTTTCCAACAATACTCATTTATGTGTTGTTTATTTCCCTATAATATTATGATAAACACCCATCTTGCTGCATATGTTTACAATGCAATGGAATTAAGAGATAAATTGTATATGTAGAATCTATCATTCCTAGCTTGATACCAATATGTTACATGTACTTCTCTCTGAACTAGTCGAAACTTTTCACAATTAAAACACTAATTGTGTTAATATGATCATGCTTGTTTGACTCTTGTATACGGAAGCCAAATAGTGCCATTTTGAGTTAGAAGTTGGGTGTAAGAAATTGAGTATTATATCATATGACTTAGAAATTAGTTCTTAGAAGTTACTTGAAATATGTATGTCGTGGAAATCCGGGCTTAATGCATGTGCGTCAAGTGGATTTATGCTTAGAAGAGACTACCTCGAAACAGAAAATACCATGAAAGAGGAATGTGTCACCCGGATCAGTCTGTGCGGACTGCACAGGCTAATCCGGAACATGCATTAAGCATTATTTTTCCACGACACGCCTAATATTTATTTTTCTTTATGCCCTAACTTGCACCGGTGGGCATGTTTTTGGTCAACATACCATTTATAAAGAGAAATATCATCCAATATCGTGCCGAACCGCACGGTGAACATAGAAAAGTTTGCAAAATCGCAAGATATGTCCGCTCTAAGACACAAGACACGCCTCATCATCGGTTCTGCAAATCTGCTTAATGAGTGGAACATTTAAGCTTAAGTGTAATGGAAATCATACAACAGAGGTCATCACTTTGGACCAATCGTAAGGAAACGGTGTCAGAATATTTGTGGTTATGACATCTAGGTCAACTTCAAAGCTTTGTCGTGTGTGGTCAAACAGAAAGTTAACTTAAGGTCATAGATTAGAAAATCGTTATGAATACCAGAGACCACATGTGTTGCCCAATCTACATATTCGATTTAGCGATATAGCACGGCCTTGTTAAATCTAATACAACAATAATCATACAATGTACATTTCCGGTTTCATGGAATTCCATCTTCTAGTTACTGAGATGGCTCCAGACGGATAATGACAGAACTAACTGAATATATCACCCTATACCGATTTTGTGAACGGCCAATAATTGTATAAAACGAGTTGTATATAAGAGTGTGGCGTATTAACTTGATGGACGGCTGGAAAAACGCTGATTTGCACTCATTTAATCTTACAATTAGATTCTGGCAAGTGTTAATATCAATCAAAAACAAGATACAATGGTTAATGCTTCAATGTATTGTAATTGTTCACGAATATGAAGTTTGTTTGTTTTTCTCATTTTTTATTACATCATATACAACCAAAATTCTAGCAGATATTTAATATTCTAACATATAATGTTTGTAAAATATGTTTTATATATTTACACTATCCTCTCATACGTCATATATTCTGACATATTCATTCACTATATTTTAAGCACATCTACTGCAACTTGAGTCTTTTCGTTTTTTGCAAACGTGTTTTTTAACTATAAATAAATGTAAAATACAAAACAAGTACACTTGTCACACGTTTATGTGAAACAAAAACGTGAAACACACACACATACACACACACACACACACACGCACACACACACACACACACACACACACACACACACACACACACACACACACACACACACACACACACACAAACACACACACACATACACGCACACGCACACCCGCACTCACACACGCACGCATTCGCACACCCTCTTACATGATGCATTTTAATAATATATAAATACATAATCTTCTAAATTATACACTTAATTTTCAGTTCATTAGTAACAAACATAGTGTTAAATAAATCTATGTAAACTATGGTATTCTGTTGGAAGAATAGATGAATTTATATCAAGATCTTTGCAATGACTGTCAAATGTTTTATTAGGTTATGTAAATGACTTTTAGAAACATCTCAAATAGTAAATTGGTTCCATTTTCGGCAATGTTGTTCATATTTGTCTTTCATTAGCGAGATTTCAGCTTCAATGTTAATTTTGGATTTTAGATAATCTATATAGCTTTCAAAAACAGGCACAATGCTCACGTTTTTCATTTTAAATATGATTTCTTTTATTACAATTATAATCAAATTCAATATGTTTGTAAAATGTTTTCTTTCTATGAAACCTAAAATGCAATTTGTTTCGTTATCTTTGTATGTATATTCTTTGCGTGTAATAGGGTTTCTAATGTTCTCCAAAGGTTTGCACGTGATTACATTCCCAAAATAAGTGGTCAATTGTCTCAGTATGTAAAGTACAAAATTCACATAAGTCGTTAGTTTTTTTTTTGCATTTATGCAAAAATTTACTTGTGGGAATAATTCTCATTATGAAATTATACTGAAAACTTCTGAGCGTTACATCTATTGCGGATTTATATGGGACAATGTATAATTTTTTCCAATGTTCTTTTAAATTACAGTTGAGCTGAGTACTCCATTTGTTTTCGACATTTTAATATGCGTTATGGTTTTGAATCTGTATCTTATATAGGCATTTATTGGGCTTATTTTGCTTTATAACTAGATGTTTCAAGTTTTCATTATTCCCTAATGTGTTTGGAGTTTCTCGCTTTAGTTTTTCTTTGTATTCCGTTGGAATTGCGGACACAAAAGAAAAGTATTTCAAATAATCGCTATTTGGTATGTTATATAGAAACTCAATATCACTGAACGTGTAAAATGCTTTTTTTTGTAGTTATACGAATGTTGAATTAATGTTATTCCTCTGTTATACCAGTTTGCATAGAAAAATGATTCTGTGTTTGATGTTATAGTTTTATTGTTCCAAACAATTTGTGTACTTACATTGCTTGTGTTTTTTCGAAGGTTATGTTGATGTTTTCTTTCAGGCCAAGAGATAAGTGTATCATGTAAAAAAAAGTATTTGTCACGCAAATTCTTTTAATTATTGCGCTATCTATATCGCTATCAAAGATTAACTCATTCCCAAAACTTTTAAGTCTGTAATTAATTAAATATTTCCATTTTCTTTTGTTGTTTTCGTCTAAATATCTTTTTATCCATCCGGCTTTTATAGCATGTAAAAAGCATTCGATATATGTGATTTGCGTCTGCACGAGGTCGATGAAATCTGTCATATACTGAAGCCGACAGAAAGCGTCTAAAGGAGATAGATAAAGTTTGCATCTTGTTCATCACGTGAAACACAACACAACACATTAAAGTTTTAACGAACCATTTAAAATGTCAGTAACATTTATTATATATTTTATTGCATGCCACGGTGTTGTTTCATACTGCTTGTTTCTATAGATCATTAATCTACAGTTTATTATTATTATTATTATTATTATTATTATTATTATTATTATTATCATTATTATTATTATTATTATTATTATCATTATTATTATTATTATTATTATTATTATTATTATGATTATTATTATTATCATTATCATTATCATTATTATTATTACTTTTATAATAATAATAATAATTATTATTATTATTATTATTACTATTATTATTACTTTTATTATTATTAACGAAAATGGCAACTTAATCTTTGGACACAAGTATCTAAAAGTTTTGTCAACCCCACTGTTTTGTTTTTCAGAAAAGACTCGTATTTATTCCTTTGAACTGCCAGATAATGACCCTGACAAGCCAGATGGCATGGTGGGGGCGCCCTTTCCATCTTGTCGCCTGGTTTCACAGGGCCTTGGGTTGAGAATGTACAGAAACAAATACTCCTCTTTTCCGACTTTTAAGTTAATACACTGAGCAGTTAAATTAAATTTTGAATCTTAATAAAACATATAATGTCGTCCATGTATAAAAAAACAAACATTATTTTTACATCCAAATACCGAATTTTGAGTCAAAATTGCCATTTGTGTACACAGAGTCATTTAGAATGTGTATATTTAACGGGTTAATGGAGGTCGTAGTGGTGTTATGGATATGGTGTCCGCCTTGCGATCGAGAGGTCGCGACGTCGATCCCTATTAGGAAGATGTTTCTCAAAAGACACCGAGTACTGGTTCTACACAGGAAACTGACTCGAAAATGTCTCAATACGCCTCCGGCTTTCGACATAATCGAGCTCAAACAAACATGTTTAAACAAACGAATTAATGCATTAGACGCTGAAGATTTCACACTTTAAAATTATTTTGAGAGGTAGTGCCTTTAATACAAAAATAGACTTGCAAATAACATAAACACGTGTTTTCATTATGACTTATCTGTTGCTGGTATCCAATAGCAACCGGCATTGTTCCCGCATTCGTTACGAACAGGGGCACCGTAGAAGCGAGGAATACGTCTGCACGAGATCAATGAAACGTGTCAACTTGGCGACCCAAAGACTGGAACCGGAAGAAAGCGCCTATAAAAGACAGATTCTTGGCGTCTTATGATCACGTGGCATAGAAGTCGAGTAATCTGGAGTTTGATACATGAATTTTTAATTAATTATTGAAATGAAGGTGGCTGTGCTATCAAACTTGACATTGTTAACAGATCATGACATTTTAAACGATAAAATAATAGGGCTGTGTTCGAAAATAATTATAACTTTGCAAAGTTGTGTGAATACGTTAGACATTTTTCTCGAGAACAACGCAACAAATAGTGCGTTTCGCGCCTTTTGCGATGTATTCGTGCGCAGCATACATAGACCAATCACGATCGACGTCTTAACATTTGGAACCCAATCAAAAACGTCGCCGTCGAAATCCACGTGGAAAGGCCCAGAGTAATATGTTTTGTTGTAACGAAACGATGAAACTAAATCGGATTAACAGGGGCTTAACTAGGCCTGAGCCTTTATGCACCAGCAAACACAGAAAAAAAAGTAGAATCTGCACTTCCATAATGGCATTTAATACATGAATAAGTTTGATAAAAGCTTCAGATATTTAATTAATGTGTAGATAGCTTTGAATTATTACTAAATTAACAAATTGTACGCACCTGATTTGTTATGTGCAAAACGTTAATGGTGCAGTTTCATTGTTTTTGGCTATCTTTTTCCTGTTAAACAATACCTTCGTGTTCATATTTCCCTTTGACAAATATCTTTGTTATTTTTTAGAGAAAAAAATATCTATCAGTTAGACATACCCTAGTATTTTTTTACACATAAAGTCATAATAAATATCAAAATTATTATTTTTTGCAAATAAAACAAGATTAAGCAGACAAAACAATCGATGGATTTATTCACATTTCTGTTTTTTAATTCCATTTAAAGAAGAGAATGTCTTTCTTTCAACCCCAAACTGTGAAACTGTCCCTTTCATTATTAGCTGGCCCATGTCGACTGGTTTCTCGCAAGACGAACTGTCTGGTATTGCACGATTTCCTCGTGTGTAGGTTTACATTTGGACATGTAGATTTCCGCATCGGTCGATTTTGCCAGGCACGCGCAAACCGTGAAACGCGAGAATAGTTTTTGCTTTTAGTAGTCTGGTTCCTGTCGCCAATTTCAAAGAGCAGACATAATATTATTGTTATCTTGTTGTTATTTTACGAACGTTATACTACTACTAGTACTTCTACTTTTTTCGCTCGCTTCGCTCGCTCAATAATTCGGTAAAAGAAGCACATTAACTTTAGTAAAACATACCTGACCTAGCCCGTCTCTTACGATTTCTTACGTACACCGTAGTATCGGCGCCAAAGTTAATCGAAAACGATAAACTATAGACAATGGGTACATACACCTTTATTTGTGAATGATACTGTTTTCTTTTCTACATTCCTTTATTATATAAACATGTCAGATGCTATACACCCGTGACCGTTGGCACGGGATACCACAAAAAGACATTAATATGTTTCGAATAATTATGATTTAAAGTCCAAATTCAAGTCAAATCAATGACTTCTTTCGAGTATAAACAGCTTTGTCTCAATAAATAGTTTAGTTCGAAAAGATTCCAATACCATTCGGTAAATGAATGATACAAAAATTCTCGATGCGTGTGTGTTTGAATTTACGCACATCAAACACGGGCAATTTAGCGCCAAAGCAGGTGTCTGACATATAGATGAACCAAAATGTATTAAGAACATATGGTAACGTATTAATTTATTTAGTGAAACAAAGTGCATTTGGGGATGATGATGAAGATGATGACGGTCGTGATTATGACGATGATGATGATGTGCAAAGATTTATTCTATATATTTGATACGGATCTGTAGCTGATCACTGCAGACCCACATCATGCAACATAAAAGGTTTATAACTTCGCGATCAAAAGTTTACGCCCCCCACCCCCCCCCCCTCCCAACCCAAAATCCTGGACCCGCCCCTGACAACCAATTAGTAATTTTGAATACTTCTATTTTAATATTATTATACCGTTGCTCTGAATAAAACAAATATATACGTTGTATTTTCGTTAAAATCATTCAAGTTATGTGAAAAGATCATTTCAATATCGACAATCCGTCGGATATTCAAAGTAAACATGCATTACTTTTGATTATTTCATGTTTTTTATTTAAAATAAGCAACCTTATTCCATCAGTGACATTTTCTCAAGTACAAACTGCGAATACACGGCAAACACGTCTACTGCTTTGTCTTCCATTAATCACTCATCATTACATCAACGGATCCCTTAATTGGCACGTCTACTACTTTGTCTTCCATTAATCACGCATCAACAGGTCCGCTAATTGGTCGATTGGCGGTTAACCACCGATATCAGTTGGGTTGGAGCGAAATACTCAGATCAGAGACTGAAGTAACGCACTTTCACCATAGGCCACTATATAAACTTGGAAATTGAAAATGGTTCTACAGTTTACTAGATCACTCCAAAAGAAATATACAACATCTTTACTATGGCTCCAAGTTCTAGACATTAGTATTGAAAATGTAACGTTAAACAGTTCAATAAAATTCGTGCCAATTTGTGGAATCGGCGAACAGAAAAGAAGCACGCCTATTTAACGTAAGTTGGGCACAAATGACGTTTAACGAAGAAATGAGCGTTTGTATTCTCGTCAAACATTATTGCACTGACGTCAACGATGAAGCAACGAAAACGTCGATAGCAAGCGTCATTGAGGCTGTTGAACGTCTTTCGACAGAACCACGCCTCGTTGCAGATAAATCACGTGACAACGTTCTGCCGACCGTCGTCGGGATGCACAAGGACCTGAACGCGATATCGCCAGCAACCATGTCGGATGTTCTGAACGGCGAATATGACAGCCATATTGGTCACGTGGCCATCATAGACTGCCGTTACCCGTATGAGTACGAAGGAGGACATATAGAGGGCGCTATCAACCTGTACACCAAACAAGCCATCGAGGTTTTCCTGGAGAATGCTGTGACGTCATCAGACAAAAATCACGTGCTCATCTTCCACTGCGAGTTCTCGTCTGAGCGGGGTCCGAAAATGTTCCGCCATCTTAGATCGCTGGATCGTAACCTGAATATCGATCCGTACCCAAGACTGACCTTTCCAGAAATGTACCTGCTCGAGGGTGGATACAAAGTATTCTTCAACACGCACAAACGGCACTGCTTTCCACAGAGCTATACGCCCATGTTACACAAGGAACACTCCGAAGATTTACGTCACTTCCTGGTCAAGTCGAAATCTTGGGCAGCTGGTGACAAACCACGTCATAGGTCGCGATTAGCCGGAAATGCTACGAAAATGTGCTTCTAATTACATCTAGTTATACAACTATGAAAGTGCTATTTCTATCTAGTATACATTATGGACTCATTTTCTTGTACTATGAATTGTTATTGCATTCTTTTTTTACAAAACGTTAAATAATTAATACGATGTCAAATATATATGTTTTATTTTTGTAAATATGACCACATTTTCTTCATCATAAAATTCCATCTCGATCGGTTTTACCCCGAAAATGTTCTAAGTCGGTAAGTATGGAAGGTGTGTAGTATCCGTTTTAGTTTAGCGTTGCATATATCAAGACAGATACAGCAAGCAATTTGAGCATAACAAATACATACGTATACATATGCAAAGAAAATTCACATCATTCAAATACTGTAATCAGTCTGAGGGTTGCAGTTGTTGGATATTATTTCCGTGTTTATTTCATTCAAACAACATTATTCCATCAGTCGAATTTCTACAAAACAAATTATAAAACATGTAGAGTGACTTCGAGTGTATTCGGTCGTGTAGAATCTATTAAATGTAAAAATCATAACTAAGAACATTTTAGCGAGGTTACAGTATTCATAATAATGAATTATTATGAAAGGTTATGTCCTCGAATTCTCTCCCAGAAGTTAGTTGGGTCATGGGGGATAGTGTAGGTGTAAGATACAGGAGACGCCCCGTTCCATAGGCGACCCTGGGTCTTTAAGTGCCCGGTGTGAAGTACCTAGTATGCACGTATTTTCGAAGTTTATGGGGACCCTAATTTACCTTTAGACTCATCGAAAGTAAGGACGAAATTTGAATCATAGCTGCAATTTCCAGCTATTTATCTTTTACAGATTTTTATTGCATTTAGCGAAGTTTCTTGTATTATTTTATCAAATCGACTAATAGAAGTTCTCAGAAAAAAACGTAATAGCGTTAGCAAATAGTACGTAGATAGATTTAAAACAACACAACAGATACTACTCAGAATATTCCAAATAATCTGACAACACACTTATTTAATGGACGTATTCATAAATATACAGATGTATATACATGTGTTTAAACTGTTACTTGCATATTTCCTTTAAATATGCGATTAAACACAGATGACTTACCTAGGTTTGGTAATTCAGTAAAATATAGACAGTTTATTACATTATATTATATTATATTATATTATTAAATTATTTGCTAATTTTTCTAATTACAACAAAATTATCGTTGCTAAACTACCCTATAAAACACGCAAACAGAAGTTTCGATATTGAGCGGAGCAAAGTATATTGAAGTTCCAATTACAATTCCAAAAATATGTGTCAAATTATGTAAGAATCGAAATAATGTTCACATTATCGTTGTTTATCTGCCAGTAAACAAGTCTTTTTTGTTCTGATACGTGCTTATTACACAACTCGGGCTAACGTCCTCGTGGTTCAATTCATACTCATAAGAACTCAAAATCGTTGTTTATTGTCCGATAAACAACGATAAATCGAACATTTTTTTCTTTTTAATTCTTTTTTTTTCTCTATAATTCTAACATGTTACTCACTGATTTTTCTCTCGACAAAATTATCGATGTTAAACCACTCAATATACAATGCAAAAAAATAAATAAATAAACTCTTGGTCGTTCTGATGCGTGGCTATTAAACCACGAGGGCGTTAGCCCGAGTGGATAATACCCTACGCATCAGAACTCCAAACATAAAGACTAATTGAAAGTAATATACATTATTTTGCCTAAAGCCACAATGGCGGTTAACATTAAATACATGAAAGAAATATAGCTAATAAAATCGGTAACTATACATTAATCAGAGAGCACAGGGCCCGTATATTCATTCAACTCTTAAGGAACAACTTAAGAATATTTCTTTAAATTGATAAAATTCCTTAAGTCTGTGGCAGTTTCGTGTACAGGTAATAAAACATTAAACTGTTTTAAAGTAGTAAATATTCCTTAGATGTTTAGTATTAAACTTTTATGCAAACTTAAATAAAGTACAAGTTAAGTTGGGGTTACCCTTAGGAGCTTTGTGAATACCGGCACAAAGCTCCGCCAAGGCAGGATCCGGATCACAAACAGCTATGTGCTATTATTGTTCCTAGTATTTTTAACCAAACAATCACCAAAGCAGTCCTCGAAGAGTTATAGAGCATAACGTGGCAAATTGCCATATCTCTCGCTAATGAAGAATACTTTCAATATTCCTGGATCCAGGCGATGATCTGGATCAGCATCAAAATCTCAACACGTGTCCATTCGCCCATTTCAAACTTTCCCAGAATGTTTCATTCCAATCAATTCCTAACTAAAGTTGTTAACAGACCTACAGACATACAAACCACAGACCACAAAAAGACAAACCACAGACATACAAACAGACAAACCACATACCTACAAAAAGACAACCACAGACATACAAACAGAAAAACCACAGACCTACTCACAGACAACTATCACCGACAAAAAGCATAACGTCCATAATGGCGGAGGTTAATATTGTTGCACCATAAGGCCAAACAAGTAAATTGTGTGTTTCGGTCTTAAAAAAGTTAGGTAAGGAAGAGATTGAGTTTTTTAAATAAATTTTTAAAGTCTTCTCATAAAAGCGAAAGGAATCGCAAACGCTTAATAATTCAACAATTTTTCGACACGGGTTATCTAGGTAATCACGATTAACTCCCTTTAAAAATAAAAATGGCGAATGCAGATTTCACGGGAAACGATCGTCTCTACAAATTTTAGCATAGTAGGGTCGGGCTGCCCGAAACAGAGAACTTATATGTTTCGGCCTAGTACTAGAGTAAAATTAAATTCATTAAAATACCTTTAATTACGTTAACATAATTGTTTTCTAATTAATGTTGTGCTAATCTCGTTAATACGTTTATTATTGCGACTACTATGTGTGATTACTGTAGCAGTGGTGGTAGCAGTAGCGATTGTTGCTGTTGCATAAATGAAAGCTCCATCGCGGATGTGATCATAGAAAAAGATCTAAGACTAAAAAAACGTACAAGAAGCTTAACAAATCTGAAGGGGGGGACGGGAGGCATATGTACGTGTTGCACGTTTCTAATAATTGGTTATCCCCACAAACAGTATACACAAGATTAAATGTCATGTTTGTCGGAGAATGCTATGCAGTTCTAATATTTACACCCCACTCTGAAAGCACATTCAGTTCAGTGTTTTAATTATAAATCAGTATCTTTGTGTTCTTGTTGCCATATATGAAATAAGATGAAATCGTCTTAGAATGTTTTAAGTAAATATCCTTTATAATATATATATATATATATAATTTTTTCTATAACTTTTTTCTTCGCCGCTTTTCACCAAACACAGTTTAGTATTTCAGACATCATTTAAAATGTTTAAACGCCTCACAACAAAGAAATTGTACCTAAACTATAAATATATGAAATAAGATGAAATCGTCTTAGAATGTTTTAAGTAAATATCCGTGACAAAAGAAAAAGAAATATTTTCGCTCCGCGTTTTTGTATATATTGTGGACATGTAATACTATGTTCTCTGCCAATATATGCTTAAAGTTTAATAACTATCAGAGTAACACAGTAATGGTTTTTTTAAATATAAAAGCAACAATACTTACCGTTTTATAGCCGTTAGGCCAAAAAAAGGTTGGTGTCCGCTTACATCTCCAACAAATCTAGGAGGCGAGGTAAAATATAACTTTTTTTTCTATAACGTTTTTCTTCGCCGCTTTTCACCAAACACAGTTTAGTATTTCGGACATCATTTAAAATGTTTAAACGCCTCACAACAAAGAAATTGTACCTAAACAATAAATAAAGTCATAGAAAAAAAAAGATTTCTGGCGAGAAAATTATAACATTAGCGAAAACTGCATTTTTTTTCCCAGCAAAATCAGACAAAGTTAATGATTGATAGGCAAACACTTTAAGGGTCGGCGGAAAAAAATTGGGGGTGGGGTCGGGTAAGCGGTAACCAACAACTGTTTTAAGCCTTATGTTATTAAAATGAGTACTTGTGTTACAGAAAATCGTTTTAAACTCGCTGATTATTATTCTTTACAACACTTTTAAAATTTAATACGCGAAATTTAATATACTTTACAAATAGAAAACGAACGTAAACATGCTATAAAACAGATATTGATAAAGGAACTAGATAGGAACAAATCGGAATGTAGAACGGTCACTAGAACGTTATGGTCCGTGCGAATCCATCTAAGGGAAGCAACAGCTGTCTGCACTTTTCTATGGAGTAACAGCTAGCCGTCTCCTGTAATGCGAATGGCTATTTTTGTTGAGAACTGTACACATTAATGTTCATGATCAGCATTATTTTGTCGCGATAAAAGTAATTTAAATTCGACTTCCTATTATTGTACTTTTGCTTGCTTTTATTTGATTTGCTTGCTTTTATTTGATTAACATTACAATGATTTTTCATAGAGTCATCGAGATTCTCTCCATAAGAAAATCGACCCCAAAAGACGTGGACTAAGAAAAAACAAGACAAACGAGAAGTCCCGTTCCAGAGGCGACCCTGGGTCTGTAAGTACCCGGTGTGAAGCCCCTAGTACACGGCACAATGGGGGCTCAAAATATGTGAGCCTGTGTTTTTGAAGCTAGTGTGTTACCACTGGACTACAGAGCCGCTATGAATTACATTTCTCTGTATGTCCTGAATTTAATAACGTCTTCAGGAATATAACACTTGCAATAAACGCGTTTGTGGACAATTAACATAGTATATAGCAACACAATAATTTCATGACCGAGCCAAAGTTTGTGTTCAATATTTCGCTGAGCGAACAGACATCGCCCTCTAAACACACCTCTGTTATAGACGTTTTTTGTTTCAAAACAACTTGATATCGCACACGATTAAAATAAGTGACACAATATCTTTATGATAACATGGCATACTGCTAAAGATATAATTCTGCATTGCTTTTACACCTTTCAACTAGGTTACGATCTCTGGATAAAGAAATTTGGTTTTAAAATATGTTTATTAACTATTTCCGGAACTATATCAACCGGTAGCCCCTTCATCGCCGCGAATTGTTTGTGATCTGACTTTGGATACAGGGCTGGTAGTCACGAAGCTCCTAAGAGAAATCATAAATTGTTCTTAAGTGCACATTTCAGATCAAGTGTTCAACATATGTAAACTCCAACGATTTCTGTTTACAAAGGTGTAAAATATGAAACATCAAATAGCTCCATATTTAAAGCTGCTACGTCACAGATGGGGAAAATGAAAAAACAGTGTTTTTAATCTAGTAAATTACAATATTATTTAATAAAACTGACTGGTAAAACTTCAACAATAAAGGCAACATTATGAATATACTATTTATACTAATGGTTTAAAGATACATAAACAGAGAAAACACAACTGCGATTCAATACCATATGCACTAAATGTATTCTATATTTCCATAAGTATATAGTGAATAAGTCATTTTTAGTTTAAAGAAGTGTTAATGCAAAATCAATCACAATTTCTTTCTAGATTTGTAACGAGTACTGGTACTCCCATTTTCCAAATTGTAAACGATCATTTACTCCAAAACTCATCCTATCTAGAGCCCTGCATAGTTCAATTCTTATAAGGTATTTTTTCAATCCGATTTCAAAAGCGTCTCGAGACGCTTTTCAGCTAAGTCTTAGGTCGTTGTTGGAAAATTACCACATGGTCCAATTAGTAAATCAAGTTAACTTCCGGAATTCCGTTGTTGACACAACATACGTCCGAAAGGACAACCAGCGGAAAGCGCGTTCGGTATGCGAAATAATTTAGCGAAGTGGTTAGAATGTCCGATTCGCACGCCGGGGACCCGGGTTTAATCTCCAGATGATTCACAGGACTTCTTCAATTAATAAACTTAGTTTGTACAACATTTTTCCAATATATTCCAAAGTATATTGAAACTATGAAGGAATGGAAATACTAAAATCAAATATGAAGGAATGGAAATACTAAAATCATTCAAAAAAAAAGATTTTTTTTTTCGATGTATGGTTGTTTATCGGCCAATTAACAACGATTTGAAGTTATGATGCGTAGGAATTAAACCACCAGGAGGCTAGCCCGAGTTGTTTAATAGCCATGCATCAAAACGACAAAAAGTTGTTTATTGGCCAATCTAACCTGATTTGACATATAATTTTGCAATTGTAATTGGAACTACCTTTTACTATGCTCCGCGCAGAATCGGGACTTCCTTTTTGCATTGCTTATTGGTTAGTTTAATAACGATCATTGTGTTCTTTGTATATAAAAATTAGTGAGTATCATGTTAGAAAATACTATTAAATTAAGGTTAATTGACTGCTTTCAATGATTATCATAGCTTTTAAGTAGCAAACAACACCTTTTGCGACAGTTATATATGATGAATCATATATATATATCGTTCAATAGTGCACGATGAAACAGTAAAACTCGTGGTTTACAAATAATGCAATGTGAACATCGAAAAGCTGGGGCGGGATTTCTAAAGCACCTGAGATAGATCATAATTGAGGATACACATAAGTGAAATTTTTGATTAAGTTCTGTGTGAAATGAAAATAAATCAATAAGCATTTATTATAGTTTAACTAGAATAAACAATTTTTATCTAACTGGAAATATAACTGAAATGGTCACAGACGATTTCAAGACGTGTTCGCTAACATGATTTATGAATACGTTAACAGATACATAATACTCAATTATGGCTGTGACCTGTGAGGTTCTTGTAGATTCATGTTTTCGCCTATACTCGTTCAACTTGTAAGCTATTATATTTAAGAAATAATTTCGATTTTCGTTATTTGTTTAATATTCGATTTATCGTTGGCCAGTGAAAAACGATAATGTGAATATAATTTCGATTCTAACATGATTTGACAAATAATTTTGCAATTGTTATGAAAACTACATTTTACTATGATCCGCTCACAATCGGGACTACTTTTTACTTCGTTTATTGGGTAGATTAACAACGACAATTTTGTTATTTTTCTATACAAAAAATCAGCGAGTATCATGTTAGAATTCAATGTAAAGATAGGACAGAAGTTATTGAATGACATGCTTCGTAAACTCGCACCTGTTTTACACGGTGAAGCTAAATAAAAAAAAATAAACAGATATTTATTTGTTCATGTAAAAATAACGCATTCAGCTGGATTAGTTTCCTTATAAGCTACTACTGATTGATAGTAAAAAGTTGGTAGATGTTACCGTGTTCCAGATTTTCGACATTTTTAAGTGGAATGAAATATATTAAACACCCATACCACTTTGAAATACGTTACACGTAACAACAGTTTTCGAAACAGACAAACAGCCCACATGGCAGCACGCAAAGTGAAAAATGACAAAAACAAGACTGGAAATACCAACCCATTCTTAGTCTTAAGAATAAAAAGCAGACTTAGACTCAAGAAAATATACTTCTGCGTGTGCAAATATTCTGAGTCCCAATGTTGCTTATGTCCTAACAAATCGTTCTACATAAAGAATGTTGTAATTAGAGTCGATGGATACCCAGTGGGGTTCACATTTACAGCGCTCTTAGAACAGAACAGTTTCAAGAATATTCTTTATCCTAAGTCTTAAGTCTAAGAATAGGTTGGTGAATACGGGCCCAAATCAGATGTCAATGTTTACAGCATTGCACTTTGTTGCGTTTCAATTTAGCAAAGTATGGATCATATTTGACATGTGTACCAAATATCTTGCAAACATAGTCCTAGTATACTAGTCACAGAAATCCGCTATGAATATGACCCGCCTTTCAATGCCGTTATTTACAAGGACCGTCATGATTTAAACGTATATTGTTGCCCTATTCGACGAGCACGCGTTTTGCCCTAATTTGCGAGCACACGTTTTGCCCTCATCGATGGACACGCTGTTGCCTTTATTAACGGCCATTCGGTTGCGCTCATCGGTGGACACAAGGTTGCCTTTTATCGGCGGACACACGGTTGCCTTCATCGGCCAACACACAGCTGCTTTCATCGGCGGAAACACGGTTGCCTTTATCGGCGGACAAACGGTTGCCTTCATCGGTTGACACACGGTTGCGCTCATCGGCGTACACGCGGTTGCCTTCGTCGACCGGCACACGGATGCCTTCATCAGCGGATAAACGGTTGCCTTCATCGGTCGACACGCGGTTGCCTTAATCGGCGTACACGCGTTTGCCTTCATCGGCCGAAACACGGTTGTATTAATCGGCCGACACACGGTTGCCTTCATCGGCCGACACACGGTTGCCTTCATTGGCGGACAAAAGGTTGCATTCATCGGCCGACACGCGGGTGCCATCATCGGCGGAAACACGGTTGCCTTCATCGACCGACACACGGTTGCCTTCATCGGCCGACAAACCATTGCCTTCATCAGCCGTCACACGGTTGCCCTCATCGGCGGACAAACGTCGGGTTCATGGACGGCATATAAAACATGTAAGTCCACATATTAAGTTTTATGAAGATGTTATTAATATGTGTACTCGTACAGGGGCGTCGGCAATTTTTCAACATTGGGGCGGCGAGGCGGGGGCCTTCCAGATTTAGATTTTTTCTTTGCATTTCAATTAGTATAATTTCGCATTTTAGACTGTCCCAGCGATTGTATTTCGAAATAAGTACGCAATAACTACATGAATATAATATTATATGATTTATTTTAATGGTGCAATGACATAATTGTATATATAAAATCGTATTAATAAACCGGTAAACAATATCAAGAATTTCCAGATGTCAGATATAGCAAAATGACAAATCCTAGGACTGGGCATAATGCAACCGTTTCTAACAAACCACTAATGGTTGAAATAACTGTGTTTTGGATTTTCTTTCCAAACGAACGCATAGAAAAGTTGAAATTAGCTGGCCGATTGGTACATTCATGTTTAAGGACAATAATGGAATTTGAGATGTATTATGTTTTCTTGAAAGTCGAATTTATAGCTATAATTATAATACGCGTTTTTTTTGAAATCCTTTTTTAAACTTGCAGACCATCATATTTTCTGTATATTGTTTACAAACACTTTCCTTAACGCATCGTCGCATAAGTGGCCTCTACAAATACAGAGGCGCTAATCTGTTTCTCTAATTATCAATGTCACGATTTATGACACACGGGCCGTTTATTGTCGCGGATTAGGGGCCAACATGATTGATGATAATTTAATTAACCGCACGGAACGGCGTCCGACTTTAAACAACAGGGAAGTTGCAATTTTCCAATTTCAGAGAAGAGACCGCGGAATTTATACTTGACGCTCATTTGCCAAAATATTGGGGCGGCGGACGCCGCCCATGCCGCACCATTGCCGACTCCCTTGTCGTATTTATGCATATTAATGTAAATGACGTGTTGCAGGCTATAAATGACTAAATATCTAAAAAGTAAATGCAAGTTGTAACTATAAGGCTGCAAAAATCATACATTAATGATTTATAAGTTAATAAAACCACAAGCATAATTTCCCTTCCATGTTATATAAAATGCCTTTAAGTCATTCCGACTACTGAACAGTCCATATTCACACACTATTGCACACATCAGAGTTCACCGTACGGAGAGATTAAATAGTTGAAGTTATTTTAGTCTGTAGAACTTTTCTGTAGAACTTTTCTTTGGAAATAAAATCATCATAATGTTGTGCACGTCGTTGTTGCTGCTACTTGGATGATGATGGTTACGATGATGATGGCGATGATGATAATGATGATGATGATGATGATGGTGGTGATGATGATGATGATAATGATGATGGTGATCATGACATGCCATGAATTACAATTTATACCATTACACATTGCAATTATTATAAATTACCAATATCGCATTTGCCTTTATCTGAAAAAATACTTTGTTAAATATTTTTTCCAAAGTATTAAGAACAATGTCCAGCGAGATGATTCCTTAACATGAACATGACTACATTGTATGATTTAGTTCTAGCCTTCACAATACAGTGGTCAACTTAAAAACAACTCATATAACATACGATAACACGAATAATGGCGGCGCTCTCGTGACTTTTCGTATAATCGTAACTGAAGTGTTGAAGCTCGAATCTTTATTTTTATATGAAGCTAAATAAGTCAACACAATGATATTTAACACAGCAAACCACCTCTCAGCAACAAAACCACACCAAACAACTGGATACAACACCAGTATCAGAGCCATCCAGCTACTCTTTCACGTGCAATTAGTACAGAAATGGCATTATGATTACAAGACGGAATGATACAAAATTGTATTGATTCGATACTTTAGACATATCAGAACAAAAAAACAGAGACATTGCTAGCTGCACCTATAAATCTGAGTAATGGTGAAACATTGACAGGCAATTTAAGGATCTGTGCGTCAGTGTTACGATGCTCAGTCGTGCGTACTTGAAATAATACATGATACTAAAACCTAGTAGTGTGTCATTTACTTAATGGCGAACTGCGAACTCTCAAACTTATTAATAAATTACGACCAATTTCCAATTTAAGAACACAGTTTTGTGTCACATGTTACTACATGAATTACGCCGAAATCTAAATTGAAACGATAACGAGTGTTAGTGGCATCCTATGTGGAGCCGAGCGTTTAACTTTGTTACTTAATGAAAACCAAAAAATAGGCATTATATTATCAGATAGGTGTGTCAAGTTGGCAATGGCATCGAAAATCGAAGATCGAAATTCGAATATCGAGCTGGTGCGAATATCGAGCCAGCTCTGAGATCGACATTCAAACATTCAACGCGAATATCAAGCTTGTACGAATATCGAGCCAGCTCTGACATCGACATTCAAACATTCAACGCGAATATCAAGCTGGTACGAATATCGAGCCAGCTCTGAGATCGCCATTCAAACATTCAACGCGAATATCAAGCTGGTATGAATATCGAGCTGGTGCGAATATCGAGCCAGCTCTGACATCGTCATTCAAACATTAAACGCGAATATCGAGCTGGTGCGAATATCGATCCAGCTCTGAGATCGACATTCAAATATTCAACGCGAATATCGAACTGGTGCGAATATCGATCCAGCTCTGACATCGACATTCAAACATTCAACGCGAATATCGATCCAGCTCTGAGATCGACATTCGAATATTCAACGCGAATATCGAGCTGGTGCGGAGATCATACTAGCTCTGAGATCGACATTCAAACATTCAACGCGAATATATATCTAATGCGAATATCGAGCCAGCTCTGAGATCCACATTCAAACATGAACAGCGAATATCGATCTCGATCTTGCCTGAATATCGAGATCAACATAATTACATTCAAACACGAAACGGAAATATCACACTGGTGCGAATATCGAGCCAACTCGGAGATCGACATTCAAACATGAAACACGAATAACGAGCTTGGTTGAATATCGAGGCAGCTCTTCGATCCTTTGGAACAAAAAACATTCGTATATTTGATTATTTATTAATGTTTCAAAGATATATGAAATGCACCATTAACCTCATTAAGTGTTCATTAACATTCATTTGTTTAAATAGTAACTATAGATAAAGCGCGTTTTATCATTAAACTCCACGTGTATTTTGCCAAACGAAACATTTAAAAGAGATGCATTTAAAAATCTCCGTCCTTTTTTAATATGAACGCTTTATACACGTATAATTGAACATTGCAAGTCACACAAACTGAAAAAAGGGCTTCGACAGGTATCGTTTTTAAGCCCCAATATTTCTGGAACAAGGTCGGTGACCCCTATTTTTTAAAGATTGTTTTACTTCAAGGATAGATTGTAACATGGTTGTTTAAATTTGTAAGAACATCTGTCTTTGGAAAAAAAATGGATAAAATAGTTTCGAACGTCTTTAAGTATAAATTTAACTTTATGTACTTAATATTTTGTTTGACAATCACTGTAATGATGCTTGAAGTCATTAAAATGTACACGAAAAAGTCCCCATAAAGAGCATTTTATGTTTCCGACCTGTTAAAATATCTTAAAATGTATTAGTACCTTACTTTAAAACTATATTAGTTTATTGAACATCTCTACGACCATGTGTAATTATATAAAAGTTTAAAGTCGATTTTTAAAACAAAAAAACATTGTCTTTATTGTGAAGTGGTTATGTGCTTGCGGATAATTCCTGACTGATAAAGAAAACTGTGATGGATAAGTGCTAACGTAAAAGGGATAATTACCTACCAAACTGAAAAATAAGATATCCGTTCGTCCTGTATTTATGAAAAAATTTCTTTTAGTTTTATAAATGTGCTTGTTCGATCATTTCTTCTAAACTGTCAGAAGATGTGTCACAATACGTATACACACTTAAACTTTGAACGTTCAAATATATTCACAAAATGTCACTATAAATGCGTTCTATGCTTTTATTTTTTAAGGGTGTTCCACTTTTATTATTTTGAACTATATATACTACATCGTCTTTAATAAGGATCGGGATAGAATTTCGAGCGATACCCTTACTGCCAACTATATATGCGTCCAGCAAAAGCTCGCGATTTTCAACACAGATTTTCATGGTTAAGTTAAACATTGTCACGGGTTAACGAGCGAATTATACAATACGATTGGATTGAAAATATAAATATATATATAGGTCCATTATAGTCGTTCAGCATACATATATATTCATTCATTTATATAGAATATTAGTCGGTTAGGTGTTTATTCGCCAGGTTTTATACGTTGGTTTGGTTTTTATTCCGCTCCTAGTATAGATTGCGTTCGGTTATTATCAACTAGAAATTAGGTTTTTATCCATTTTCTCACAATCTGCACATTCGAACGAGTATTGTGTCCATATCCGATGGGATAACAACACAGTGTAAACGGGGTTAAGAAGCAGTGTATGTTTGATTCCAAACAGCGCAGCGAAATAATACGGCAATTTAAAGCATTTTTTAAGAGTTTTTATAAATATTTTAATTCGATGTTTGGCCTTGTTCCTCAGCATTCCATCGTACAACCCAATAATTGCTAAATGTAACATTAGGTGTATTGAATTTAATACTTATTTGATCAATGGCGACGGATAATACAACCAAAACATACCTGTACATAAGAACAAAATGCATGAAACAAAGTAGCCCCGACTTTTCATCCGCCATTTTGGCACTGTGTTAGGGTCGCTGCACTGCCTTACGATTATCCGAGTACAGGCCGTGATTGTTTGTTTTCATGGATATTATAATATGAAATACTTAACGGATTCCTGCAATAATTGGCTAAAGTTTAACAAAACAACAAGGCAAATTGACTTCAGTATGGTTAAAGACTTAGTATTTGTTTGTTGTTTACACTAGTTTTTAATAGTGGGCGAATAATAGGTACGGGCGAAAAATTGGTCGCTAACTAGTGTGTACTAGATGTTATTCACCTGCAAGAAACACAGAATGCATTCGAACTTTCGACATCAGCAGACGCTGTCGAGATACAGAAATGTTGACTGCTTAATACCCAACTTTCAAGTAATTCGGTCAAGTAGGGTACCCGGTCTATAATTACCCGCGGGTACCTAGGTATCTGCCAATGTAATTTTACGTCATAAAACAAAGATAACAAGCCAATGAATAGGCTTGTGTTTTTCCCCCTTTTTATAATGCAAATGGAACTTTGATAAAACTGTACAACACACATTTGCATTTATACTATATATAACTAACGGCGGTCTTGTGTCTTTCGGTGCCCGGTGAGAGGCCGCCTCCACTCAAAATCTCGGTTTAAAGCATCTTGCAAAGGACGAATAAGTTACGGTATAGCGGGGACTCAAACCTGTGACCCCTTGGGTTCGGAAGCCAGGACATCACCACCAGACCACGGATCCGTCACTCAAGAAAAATGAGTTTTGTAAATGATAAGACCATACCAACACCGCACAGACTCGCGTTTTGAGTACATTTTGTATCGTTTTGGGTGTTTAATACAAGAACATTATGTTGGATTAAACGTCTGTAGACATGTACATGCAATTCCTCAACGCAAATATTGAATACCCGGGTAGTGAAAATGTACCCAGGTACCCGCGAAATCCGACCCCATGGTTAAATTAACATCGTAAGCTGACCCGACTGTCAAATAATGCCATCACATTATTATGAGGACAAATATTTCAAACCTGGCAGCAGAACGCTCCTATACTTCAACGTAAAGAAAGGTATTTTTATAACGTTCAAATACATATCTGTTTGTCAAAAAAGATATCGCTATAATTTACAGAAATATCCCTTATAAATATCTTGTTTTGACCAGAAAAATCATTTCCTGTTTGACAGTCCCCTTGATACATCCCATCCGCCTGTTAAACATTAACATTACCAGTTCCCTCGCAAACACATGATCTCTTCTACCTAGGAGAAGTTGTAAGTTCGTTGTACCTTTGAGAACTGGCCTTATGATTGCATGGATAAACAAGACCGCCGTGTGGGCACAAAGCGCTCGCACGAGTACTTTTATCATAAGCTCAGTGTGACATTGCCTGCAGAACGGCCCAAACAAAACATACTACTTACTGTTGTGGACTTTGCAATGGACAGGTGCATTATAAAGATGCATGTCCAGCCTAATTCTGTTATTCACCTCATTAATTAGGAGTAGTTCATCAAAAAGTATTTTATTCCTTTCTTTAGGTCTTATTGATTACAAGAATATAACTACTTCTTTGATTCACTCAATATTCCAGGTTCATATTTGAAATCGCTCGCAGAGCTGAATCGATATTCGCGTTTCGTGTTTGAATGTTGATGTTTGAGCTGGCTTGATATTCGCACAAGCTCGACATTCGCGTTAAATGTTTGAATGTCGTTCTCACAGCTGGCTCGATATTCGCACCAGCTCGATATTCGCGTTAAATGTTTGAATGTCGTTCTCACAGCTGGCTCGATATTCGCACCAGCTCGATATTCGCATTTAATGTTTGAATGTAGATCTCAGAGCTGGCTCGATATTGGCACCAGCTTTGTATTCGCGTTTAATGTTTGAATATCGATCTTAGAGTTGGATCGATATTGGCACCAGCTATGTATTCGCGTTTAATGTTTGAATATCGATCTCAGAGTTGGATCGATATTGGCACCAGCTCGATATTCGCGTTGAATGTTTGAATGTCGATCTCAGCTGGCTCGATATTCGCACCAGCTCGTTATTTGCGTTTCATGTTTGAATGTCAATCTCAGAGCTGGCTCGAAATTCTCACCAGCTCGATATTCGATTTTAATGTTTGAATGTCAATGTCAGAGCTGGCTCGATATTCGCAACAGCTCGATATTCGCGTTAAATTTTTGAATGTCGATGTCAGAGCTGGATCGATATTCGCACCAGCTCGATATCCGCGTTTAAGGTTTAAATGTCTATCTCAGAGCTGGCTCGATATTCGCACCCGCTTTATATTTGCGTTTAATGTTTGAATGTCGATCTCAGAGCTGGCTCAATGTTCGCATTAGCTCGATATTCGTGTCGAATGTTTGAATGTCGATGTCAGAGCTTGCTCGATATTGGCACCAGCTCGATATTCGCGTTTAATGTTTGAATGTCGATCTCAGAGCCGGCTCGATATTCGCACCAGCTCAATATTCGCGTTTAATATTTGAAGGTCGATCTCAGAGCTGGTCCATATTCGCATTAGCTCTATTTTCGAATTTCGATCTTTGATTTTCGATGTCATTTCCAGCCTCACACACCTCGATAATAGAAGGAAGCACGGGCATTTTATCGACAGCCGATGGTGACAGCACTGATCCGTGATAAATTCCCCGCTACCGGTAGTGTATGAGACCGTCACAGACGTAAATGTAACCGAGCTCCGCAAACAAAATGCACGAGAAGCGGGGGATAGCACAATCGATACGCGCCATGAACGCATCAGCGACAGACGGTTACTCGACAGATATGTACGCGAATATGGCCTGTGACGTAGAAGTGTTCGAAATTTGGTTTACGGCGCCGAGTCTCGCGGGTTACCGTGGATCTGGGGCAGACGACATGCTCGACGTTCAAGGGGCGACTAGGCTATAGTTGTCTTCATATAACATTTCAGCTTCGCTGTAATCGGAAATGACAACAGAGCGCGCGTGTACCGGCGTGAAGGAGAACAGTTTATTGGATGTCGTCTGAACGAAGGTCTGGGCGGGAAATCCAAACATAAATACAATCAAGCATGTCCGGGATGAATTTGGGAAGGCGTCGTCGATCAATGCGACAAGACCCTCGTTGTTTAATTCCCACGCATCAGAACTCCATATCGTTGTTTATTGGCCGATAAACAACGATACAATGAAAATAATTTATTAATTCTATCTTGACACACAGAGTTTTCTATAGATAAAGAACAAAAATGTCCGTTGTTAATTCACCATTTAACAACGCGATATACTTCCGAAACTGTAAAATATAACTCGAATTGTAATTGCAGAATTTAATGTCAGATCACGTTAGAATCAAAGTAAGTTTTCGCATAATCGTTGTTTCTCTGTAAATAAACACCTGTTAGTCGTTCTGATGCGCGTCTACTAAGGCTACTCCGGCTAACGCCCTCGCTATTTAATTACTGCGCATCAGAACTCCAAACCGTTGTTTATTAGCCGATAAACAACGAAAAGTCGAACATAATTTCTTAAATCAAAATGCCTAATTCTGAAACTATATGAAGAACGTTTTGACAGCCCTTTTTCATCGGTCATATTTTGTTTCAGAGAAAAGCCTTGAGAACAACTTAACTATAATATGTGTCAACTTTCTCTCCGAAAATAAACATATTAATTAAGACACGTTGGGTTAAAACGTAATATATTTATAAATGTATTTTTGTATAAAAGAATTAGATGCATATCGAAATAAACAGGACATTTAATACTATGTCCTATTCAACATAGAATATTGCAACATAGACCACTGAATTATCATTTAATTTAAAAAAACAACTACAAATACACTGTAAAGTCATTAGGAATTATACGTTTGTGAAATATTTTAATAACTAATAACGTCTTCTATGCACTATAATATTAAAGATACTGTTTACTACGAGGAAATGGAAAATAGCCCGTTGACAACCATGTCCATGTTGAATGTAACCCTTTTTCAGATAAAACTAAAACGTAACGTATCTTTGCTTACTTCTACTTCCAGACAACAGCGCCGCTTTGTTGCACAGTCCACGTTCGTGTCTGCTGTTTAGTTCACATTCCACAAAATGTTCACCAATTACCATGGCAAAAAAAATATACTTCCTAGGGTCAAAAGCAGTTCTCCCTTGTCAGAAATATTTACATATCGCCATAAATGCCATTAGACGAAAACATTTTTTGCACGAGTTTACAAAAGTTAATTCACTATGCGTTAATATTACAAGCACTGTCCATTTTTACAGTCAGAATTACCCAACACGGATGCACTGTCCGAAATACTATAATTCATACCTACACATGTGTGTTTACTAGACACAAGGCGTACACGAACCTAGTGTACTGTTACTTTATCGATTGATTTCCTGTAAAAACTCGTGCATTCTAATACGGAGCGTTAGGTAACTATGCAGTTTGTAATCCCCTATTAAAAAACTTAAAAGGCGCTATCTCGTGGTTTCTTATTATTTTGTATTAAATGCAATAAGGATTCCAGGGCCACTATTAATATAAAGTCATAATTTCTTCGTAACCTAAATTGTTGAAGATAAGTCAAAATAATAAACTTGTGTTTAAAACACTATGCTGAGAAATATGTACGTGGAAAATCCTATACATTAATATACCGGTAAACAACACCACGGATCCAAGCAACACAACCACGTGTCACATCCACGCAACACAACGACGTGTAACACACCCGCAACACAATCATATGTCACATACAAGCAACACAACCACGTGTCACATCCACGCAACACAACGACGTGTAACACACCCGCAACACAATCATATGTCACATACACGCAACACAACCACGCGTTATATCGACGTAGTACAACCACGCGTCACAACGACGCACGTAACATTACTACGCGCCACAACGACGCACGTAACACAACTACGCGTAACTAAACGCACGTAACACAACCAAGCGTAACTAAACGCACGTAACACAACCACGCGTCACAACGACGCGCGTAATAATAATGTGGATACGAATACGCTTGCGAATGCGGACATATGGAAAAGCGGCCTCATACTCGATTCTGGCAAAATGATCATTTACGTTCCTTTGGGTCTGTGTGTGTGACGCGCATGTGACGCACATCTATTTATAGAACGGGTCACAGTGCTTATTTACGTCACTGAGCGCCATGAAATGGACGATTTCCTCATGCACAGTGTACAGTGGCAGTTTCCAGCATCGATCGATAAATTATTATGTGCTGGAGGAAACCGTGACACGCGTGGTTTACAAATAATGTGATCATCGATTAGCCGGGGTGGTATTCACAAAGCTCCTGTGAACAATCTTAACTTAAGATATTCGTAAGTGAAACGTTCAGATATAGCGTTTTATGTGAATATGAAATCGTTCATTTGAAATGTTTCTAACTCGAACTCGATGGATGAAAAAGTGCGTGTGTGCTAAGCAGTGTGATGAATACGGGCCCAGGTACGTATCATGATTGATTGCTCATATAGATCTATTGCCGTATCATGTTATATTCTCTTTTTTTTGCATTTACACAGTATTCTCGTACATTGATGTTAAACAAACTCGTTTATTTAATACGACATACTATTTTTAAGTTAATTTATCCGTAAATAACACACTTGTACCTTTGTACGACCATATTTTTCACAAATCAAATTTTCACACGTGTGAAAATAGGACCTTATTTTTTACACGTGTGAAAAATAGGATCTAATTCTTCACACATCGCAATATCATTCTTCATTCTTCGTGAAATTTGTGATTCAGTCCAGTTTTTTACATGTACCTAAATCATATTCTTCTTGCATGGAAAGGAAGTGTTCATAATTTGTTATAATGAATATGAAGTTGTTGATTTGTCTATAAATTTCCTATCACTTTCCTATGCAACTGGGAGCACACACTCTTTGCGGCGGGTTAGGGTTAATTTAGGTTACACCAAATCACCTTACACTTTCAGAGGCACGATAAACCCAACAAAACTAGTCAATGACCGCCTACGAACCTTTCAGGCGACGACATAATTGTATACATGGTTAATATTATCGTTATATCATTACAACTAATTATACTACAGAAATAAAAATTAACTAGTACTTTATGTACAAATATAAACTGCGGTTACAATAAGCAGCAAACATATGCAAAAAAGGATTTCTAATGAAAGGGGAATAAATCCCGATGTAATTCTGCCTAGTGCGTTTTACTAGTTATCTCTCGTGGTGAAAAGAAATATTACATTTTCGTCATTTAATAATAAGCCTTCCAAGTTAACTTCATAAGAAATAGTTGAAAAGCATGGCATAAAATAGTCGGAATTGGTGCTTACCAACAGTGTTGTGCGTTAATAATATATTGATAAACAGTATACGGAGGGAAAAAATCACATGCTGTGGTGTTGCTTTTTAACATGAAAATAAACTAAATCGCAGAAATGAATCCGCCGTGCCAAATCTATATACGTGAATAACTATATAGACTACACTAGATCGTTTTAAATGATTATTCAAAAGTCAGTGGACACACGAAGATGTTTTGGTTAACACACACAGGCACAGAGACCGTCACGCACACGTTCATAGTCGAACACGTACACGCAACACGTACACGTTTATAGGCGAACACGTTAAAAAACTAACATGTACACGTTCAAAGACGAACGAATTAATAGACAAACACGCTTACGTTAAAAGACTAAACACACACACTTTAAAAGACGAACAAGCACACGTTAAAAGGTGAACAAGCACACGTTAAAATACGAACACGCGCACGATAAAAGACGAACACACACACGTTTAAGGACGAAAACGTTACAAGAAGAACAATCACACGTAAAAAGACGAAAACTAACATGTTAAAAGACGAACACGTTAAAATACGAACACGCACACGTTCACAGGCAAAAACGTACACGTTAAAAGACGAACACTTACACGTTAAAAGAAGAACACGTACATGTAATAAGACGAACATGCACACGTTAAAAGACGAGCACGCACATGTTAAAAGACGAACATGTTAAAAGCGGGACACGTTAAAACACGAACACGCACAACTTCACGGGCGAACACGCACACATGTTCACAGACGAGCACGCACACACTTTCACAGGCAAACACCTACTGCCGTTCACAGGTGAATACGCACACGTTCACATGTGAACACGCTCACACTTTCACAGGCAAACATGCACACACGTTCACGCGATAACACGCACTCGTTCACTGGCGAACGCGCACACACTTTCAAAGGCGAACACGGACACGTTCACATGCGAACACGCACACACGTTCACAGGCGAACACGCACACGCGAACACGCACACACGTTTATAGGCAAACAGGCGAGCACGCACACGTTTACTGACGGTGTCATAAAAATGACATAATGACAAATTTAGCCTTTAAAATCAGTCAATGTCCCAATAAATTCCATTCATCTGTTAACATGAAACAATCCACACGATTGTCCTTGAACCGCAAAACAAACAAAAGTAGAAACAACATTGTTCACATATAGGATTACCACTAACGCCTAATATGGTTCTTTTAGCTTTTTTTATTTGTGTCAAGTATATTGTGAGGATTACTAGTAAAACATTCATGTTTATTTCCATAAGATATCAGAAAAGAGGCATATGGAAAACGCTATTCTGATATATATGATTATTGAAATTTTTGATGAGAGACAAAACTAGACGTGTCAAGGTAGTGAACAAATCGCAATGTCAACATCTGCTAGCATATAATTCATAATTTGTGATGCAGTTTGATAGCTTTGAAAAAAACTGATTATTAGATGTGTCACAGGTTGAGAAAATTGTGCGGCCAGTCCGGGACTCGAAACTGGGACCACTCGCTACCAGGGCGAGTGCTCTCCCGACTGAGCTAACCGGGCCGCCACACAACTTCTCCCCTTTTAGTGACCAAGTTCATGCCGTGATATATATACGCATAGAAAACGGTGAGCCACAGCGACGCGATGGTACGCAGACGATGACGTAAATATGACCTGTGACGTAGACGTCTGACTACAACTTTACGTCGAGACACGATCAACAGCGGTTGGGTTAGATCAGACGACATACTCGACGCCCAAGGGCCGACTGGGCTAACACTGTTGTCAACGGAAAGTCCCGCTTTACCGTAATCGGAAATGACGACAGAGCGCATGCATGGCTGGAGTTTCACAAACGTCAACTGCAAGAGCGGCCCGTATGTGATTGAACCATGATGGTATGGGCGGGAAATCTAAACATAATGCAATACTGTAATGAGTTGGAAAGGCACGTGGGATGAATGCGACACCAGAACAAGAACCGAAGTAGATCGTCTTTTAGCACGGAACACCCTCACACAGCGGTGTATCCAGGATTCGATTAAGTTCGTTCGCAAGCAATTCAAAATTGAATACACTGAAAAATAATTGTATTTCTGCAACTATTGCAATAGTTCTTTAGGACGGCAGTGTCTGGCAAAGTTTAAGGAACATCATTCCGGTAAGCATTATGGAAGACTTCCTAGGGTCAAAAACAGTTCTCCCTTGTCAGTTGAAACATATTACTGGTATCTTGTTAACTGTATAATAAACATATTCACATATTTAAGAATTATCGAAGAAAATTATATTATTTTGTAGATCTACATTATTTTTTAATAATTTTAAAATTATATATACCTACACGAATGTGTGTAGCTGTCATATAGCTCGCTAAAGGACATAATGTACTCTGGAACAGCTTCATGTAGAATAGAGTGAGTATCATTTATGAAACTAGCAAATATTTTAGTTTTTCTCTTTATTTTTCAATTAATTAAATTCATGTTCGGTCTATACACAACATATCGTAATTATAAGATATATTTTGAATCTACAAACAGTGCCCGATGTTTTCGGCCATTATATGGCCCGTGTATCACAAATAGTGGAAATACTGCACCCTTTCTTTGTTGGTCACAATACTGCCACAAAAAATCTTTTGTTATCGATCAGTATTCAATAATGGGCACTCAGTTTGTATTTTTTTTTGTCTAAATAGCATAGCAACAGAAAGGCTCAGGGAACTTTTGAGCTACCTAATTATCCAGCTAAATGTACTAGAAAATACTCAGGAAGAGCTCTGAATCCAGTGGTTCAAAATGCTAAACCTTTTTATTTTAATGCGTATTAAGTAACTACAGAATATGAGTGAAAGTCACCCTCTAATGACCTAACAAGTGTGACACATCGCTTATGATTGGTTTATGAAACCTGAGTTCTGCTGCAGCTGATGCTAGAGAGCTCTGATAGTGTTCATGAATGATACACTTTCCATTTTTGCAAAAGAATGGTGTATTCCAGGTGTCTTTTTTGAAAACCTCCCAGATGTACTGCGCAAAGTCGCATTCTTACCATGAAATCATTTAAACTAAATCTTAACTGTTGTCCAGAATGCTTTGCCCAGTATAATTTAAAGAGAGCCCATAAAATCAATTGTTAACTATTTCAAACATGTATGTGAAGGGCAATGAAGTAGAAAACTTGTACAGAACAACATAAAAACCCACACGTAGAACAAGAGTTTCAAACCCTGAGCTGGCAAATTACTAAGTAGGATGCTTATTGCTCGCAGAAAAGTACACAAAAAGAAAGACATTTTATGCAAACATGTTTGCTTGTCAATAGACAGCTATTAGATCCAACTCTCCGAGGGACAAAACAACAAGAGAGCCGAAATTGCCTTGCATTATGAACCTTGGTACAGGTTATGAATTTGGCACAAATGTATTTTTAAAGGTTACAAAGGAGATAACCATCATTTAGTTTGGTAAACAGCTAAAAGTGGATTATCTCCCTTGTCCAAATAGGTTTTCATCTTTGTTTACCAAATGTTTCAATACCTATGATGTTGTGTAGTCTAAAATAGTTTAATTTTAACTCAGGTGATTTCTGATACTTATAAACAGTTCTTAGCCAAGTGCATGTTAATTTTGAAAAAGACAAGTTTAAATTTTCTACTGTGCAAGTATGTGTGAAACAATCTTAATGGCGCAGTGTTTACAATTACATAAACAAAACATAGCATTTAGAAGGTCATGCTGCAATAATATTCAGACAGTCTAAAAAATAAAAATTTCGTCAAAATTCTGCTAACATTAATCCAGTTTCTGACAAGAATTTCATAATAATACAGTTTCTGTCGTTACACTGCCAATTTTGTTACTGTGGTTTCACAGGGTGAGAACTTTGTGCAGCCAGTCCGGGACTTGAACCCAGGACCTCTCGCTTACATGGCGAGTGCTCTCCCAACTGAGCTAACCCGGCAGATACTCAATCTCTCCCCTATAGTGACATATTTCATACCAGGACAATGGCAGCCTGAATGATGGGACACAGTCTCAATGATAATGTAATGATTAATGGGAAATACATAATTTGATAAGTATTTAAGTACAGTCCACTCCTGATAACAGGAACTTGTTTGTGTCGAATTTCTCGTTAGCACACATTTTCTTTTAGGGACAAATATTGTATTGTTATATATTCGAATACATTTCTGTTGTTTGGCTAGAATTAGGGAGGGTTGAATTTTGGTCGATTTTTTGATGGCTCTAAGTGCTGGTCCCAGTTCTGGTTTACACACAAGTTATACTTGCTTGCCAAGACATTAACCGATTAGATGCGCTTGATTACTGTCAAAATTTAATGTAGAGATGATGCAATAATTGATTTTATAGCTATCACAAACTTAAAATAAATCATGTGTATAAAATTTCATCATCCTCTTCGTCATCATCATCATCACCATTATCAACACATCGTCTCCCCTTCAACATGCGCCCAATTATTATAACCCATTTCAATGTAAGAACTCCATAATGTGGCTATTACTTTGACCAATGAACATCAGTCTTACATGCAACAAATTCTTTCATATCTGTAAACATTAGTGTTAAGTAAATGTTAAAGCCTACATTGCATACCAAAACTATAGCCTTAGGATTCCTAAGTAGGATATTGACTAAGGAGCCTGGATAATAGATCCTGCATGTGACGCATAGATCTGGCAAACTTGACTTAGGATTCCTAAGTAGGATATTGACTAAGGAGCCTGGATAATGGATCCTGCATGTGACGCATAGATCTGGTAAACTTGACTTAGGATTCCTAAGTAGGATGTTGACTACGGAGCCTGGATAATGGATCCTGCATGTGACGCATAGATCTGGTAAACTTGACTTAGGATTCCTAAGTAGGATATTGACTAAGGAACCTGGATAATGGATCCTGCATGTGACGCATAGATCTGGTAAACTTGACTTAGGATTCCTAAGTAGGATATTGACTAAGGAGCCTGGATAATGGATCCTGCATGTGACGCATAGATCTGGTAAACTTGACTTAGGATTCCTAAGTAGGATATTGACTAAGGAGTCTGGATAATGGATCCTACATGTGACGCATAGATCTGGTAAACTTGACTTAGGATTCCTAAGTAGGATGTTGACTATGGAACCTGGATAATGGATCCTGCATGTGACGCATCGATCTGGTAAACTTGCTTATTTACAATTGTAGCATGCATGTCTAAAATATACTTCAAACAACCAATGTGAAAACTCATCGAAGTAGTATTGAAAAAAGAGTTTAAGCCTGTCGCAGTAAGAACACATTCAGAGGCCAAACACTGAACAGTGAGGGAACTAACATCTGAGAAAACACCGTCGCTGTAATAGCAGCAGGACCAGTGGGGGAATGAGACGCCAAATAAGAAATGAATCAGCACACATGCCGCTCTCTGACTGCTGAGAAAATCATGAACCAATATTAATTTTGCTATACTTTGTACACATTCTCAAGTCGGTTTACGTAGTAAAAACAGTACTTAAAGAGTCTTTAAAATGAATTAAATTCGATAGTTTGATATGTGTAAACTCCACTAATATAGCTTGACTTAGGCTTTGGTAATTATTTTTCTTGGTTATTGTATATATACATACACTACATATATTTAAGAGTACAGAAGCATGTTAATATCCCTGATTTAACATAAAAATCCTCAGTGGCACTACTACCAGCATAACAATAATGCAGGGGAGATCACTGTTGAAATTTTAGTTTGAGTAGTCTAACATAGTTCTCTCCCTGAAATCAGAATATACAATGAATACTGTCACCTGAACTCATTACAAAAGCTGTTCTACTTTATATTTATTCGATACATTAAAATAAAAGTAAAAGTAAAATCTCTTCAAGAATCTGTTACAAAATGTAACTCAAAGAAAACCAACAAGATGTTATTGGTCATTTAGAAAGTAAGGACATTGTTTGAAAGAGATGTCTTCCAAAAACAACTGTTTTCTATTTTTATAACTCTTTATCAAGGAATACTTTGTTTGTTTTTCTTAAGGGCAACAATCAATTTAACTTCAAATGTATCCTTACCTCAATGCACAATGCTTTGCTCGTGAAAATTGTAATAAAACCTGCAACTACATTAATTTGTTCTACCTTTCTCTTTTTCCTTGGTCTTTAATAAATCAGAACTGAAAGCATGTATATATTATTCAAAAATTTAAGGTTATACATCTCGCTATTAGTCATACACACATTTGTATAAATAACATTTTGCTTTTGTTAACAGTTTTTCTATCAATTACTTCATAACATGTGCAGCGCTGTATTTTCCCACTCAATAAAATAAGGATTTTAAACAATCATTAATAGTACAAGACAACAGACTCCCTTTCCAAATGCCTCGACTCATAACAGATGACTTTCACTAGCAGACTGAATTCCGCAAGACACCAGGTGTGTTTGGCTACAAGTACACACTATGGCCAACAGGACAATTACACAATGATTTGCTATGAAGACCATAATGATGTTGACTTGGATGAAAACAACAACAACAAACCAGTTATATATCACATTCAAACTGTTACAGTCACGAAGACAATTTAGCTGTGAAGTAATGCAAAGAAGACCCATTGGCTGGAAAAGGAACTGCCCCTGCGTATTTCAAATGGGCCAATATTACTTGTTACATACACGGACAGGGATCATGGACACAAATAACGGATCACAGGTACATGAAAAAGTGGTGTATTTGTGTGTCACAAAACACTTCTTGCTTAGAAATGGCAGCTGACACCTTTCTGTACTTGGTCTTAAACCAGTCTTCGTTTAAAACTTCAACTAAGACAGTCAGATCTGCAGTTGATCCAACATCACTGACACACCACCTAGCAGTTACAATATAAACACTACAAATTACACAGCACTATATTTTGATAACATAGACATTAATTTTGTCACATCTCGGTGATTCTCCGTCTTGATTTCAAACACCTCTTGAAGTCATACAACCGGAAATGCACTGCCCCAGTCTACAAGTAGTACAACACAACAACAGAAATCAGCATCAGATATTTTTTAGCAACACACTTGTTTTAGAAAGAAAGAATAAATACTAGAAATTTTAGCACACAAACCTGTGCATCCATAATATTGTTTATTTACTTGTATTGATCATTTTGAATATGATTAGTCCTTCAAACTAATGAGGCAATGACTCTAACTCTGGTGTAACTACAAACTTACATGTACATGTACTAAAGAATACAAAAGCTGAGCTAGTTAAATCTTTAATTATTAGAAATTATGTTTTCCCACCAAATAATGATAAATTAAGGGAACTTTTTGTTTAATCTGACCTTATATAGAGTGTGCGCAAGTGCATGTTTCATAAAGATTGGCTGAAAGTTTATGTTATGATTGTTCATAAAAAACGATTTGGTGACGGACAACAGTCAATGCAGGATAGGTTCTCTATACGGATAGCGCACCAATCACTTTGTAAGGTATGCTTAATTCTTAGTAGGAACATACGTTAGGTCAACATTTCGTCAACCCTATAGTATGTTCTAGGCAGTTCTGAACAATTCTTACCTCAGCATTTGTCAACCTGCGGCAGGACTTGAAAGTCAGTGTCTCCAGTTAGCACCCTGCCTGCCTGTCAGTGACTCCCAGTGAGCTGAAATGGTATGCACAAGGACCCCATGTACCCGGTACTGCATTCCTACTTCTTTGCTGTGTAGCTAAATATTAAAGTAACAAGCATGCTACAACAATAAAATATTATGTAGGCATACTATAGTATACAACAAACAATGTTCACATACATTTACTCAGTTTACCTAACACAGGTGTGATTAAATAATGACATGTTTGTAAAAGCTTTAAATAAGTTTGGAAGGAAACACCAAATGGCCAATAGCACTATACAAACTGAAGAAAAATGCTAAAATATTTGTTTTCTCCAATTCACTCTGATGTCCTTGTAATTATTTTTTAAGCTGTGCAAAATTGGAACTAACAGACAGATTGCCTAATGGGCGAGAAATGCACACATTGACACAGACTTTTGAAATTTCAAAGACTATGAGGGATGAATGTGAAATAATGAAACGTGGTACTCACACACTGGCACATTCCGTGTGAGACACCCAGGCTGGAACACTCCTTACTTTCTTGTGGCTGTGCAGGAATCCAGGTTCTATATTTCAAAGTAGAATAAATGTGATAGGTGATGTGTTCAACAGGCCGCAACGTATAACAAACCATTTTACCAGCCCATACTTAATTAGCCCATGTAGCCATAACAAGAGATGTTTGTAAAACAGGTATGCCCCCCGACTTGCAGCCAAGGCGTCAGAATGTGCAATTGTTAAGAGATTTTTTTAATATTGTATGTGCACATTTACACATGGGGAGGAAATTAAAGTTGATGCTTTAGAAAGTAAGTATAAAGCTGAAAGAAAGATAAAGTATAATTATGGACTTATTTTTACAGTCTATTATATAAGGATACCTGTTTTCTGTTTGATTCGAACATCAAATAGTCCAAAACATCTCTAGATATCCTGCGGAAACAAAATGGTCTACGGAGAAAACAGTTTTCATGTTACAAGCCCCTTGACCTTTGACCTGTTGACCTCAAAATTGATAGGCGTCTTTCCTCCCGAGTAACCAGCATACCAACTTGGATGATCGTAGGTCAACGCGTATTCTACATATCATGCGGAAACGAAATGGTCTTAGAGAAAACAGTTTTCATGTTGCAAGCCTCTGTCACCTTGACCTTTGACCTGTTGACCTCAGAAATGGTCTACGGACAGACCGACCGACCATCCGACCAACCGACGGACAGGTGCAAAGCAATATACCCCCACTTCTTCGAAGGGGGGTATAAATATTATGCAGGCACAGAGATGAAATGAGTGTGGTGTCTATCTTGAGATCAGGAGTTCAGTCCAGTTACAGGATGTATGTTCGTTTTCTCCAAGACACCAAGTACTGGTTCCTACTCAAAGGTACATTCACAGACCTTAGATATCCATACGATCAAGTCAAAATAAATAGCTAAGATCTGGTTTATCAGTTAAGACTGTGATCAAGCATTAACACAATGTTCTATCCAGCTTATAATATTCTGGTATTTTAATTTTCTATTCAATCAAATGTTTCGAAAATAAACAGAAATATTAAACATAATTTACCCATATATGTAAACATACCGTAACCCAACAAGTCTTCACAGTGTTGTTCTGTCATCAATGTTTCACCAGGCGCTGGGAGCTTGGATGTGCAGAAGCTGCATGAAGCACTTTCCAACACGCAGTTTCAATCCCTCGACCACATGAGCACTGCCGTCACAGTCAGTCTGCAAGTCCACGCAGTCCAGGCCTCTCCATCTAATTATTATAGACATAACACACATTATGTCTAGGCCTAAACAATACACTATCCATGTACACATGTGGTTGCCGTAATAAAATAGATATTTTCCTCAGGAAACAAGTACTGGTTCTACCCAGGAAACAAACTCGATAATGTTTCAATAAGCGTCCTACTGGTTACTGTAACATCACAAGATCCTGCATGATGATGGTCTGTGTCAAGAACTTGATCTTCCACACATAGGACTAAAATAAACACGGCTTACATATTCCTAGTCATACTGACCATGACTAGCTTATTCTAGTTCAAACTGTTAAATGCTCATTCAGATTTAGAGACTGTAAGACATTTTAAAGACCAGTCTCTATGACTCTTACAAGAGTCAAATGTAAGTTCTTCTTATTATTTCAAAACACTGATTTAAAGGTTCAGACCATAGTCCACTTTTTAAAATATTTCACACATGATGTTCCTATGAACAAGTTTTAAAACAAGGTAGCATGATGCTAAGTACATTAGTTTTAAGATTGTGGCAATAGCCGGTCGCTTAAGTACCGAATATTGAGATGAGGTATTGCGTTTGACACAGCAGTGTGGTGCGGAATATCCAATAAAATCGCATCTGCAATTTGTCAACAGAATCACAATATCTATATTATCGATAGTGAATTTCACGCCTTTTTTTCAGTGTTTTAAATATGGTTGGTTGGTTTGGATTTGTCGCCGTTTTTAACAGTATTTCAGTTATATCACGGTGGTCAGTTAACCTACTCACACTTTTCCTGGGCAATCTTAGCTGATCTTAGTGGTTTACGAGTACTAAGTGAACATACCTATGTCAGTAACTGACAAATGCCGTACTTGAATCAGAGGTAGGGGGAGAATGGCCGTAGGAATAATTTCATGACCAATCCCAACACCAGTTATGTGGCCGTGCTGTGGTTTGAACTCACAATCCCTGGATTGACAGTCCAGCGCTCTACCAACTGAGCTTGCCGGGCCTGGCATTTTATTTATTTATTTTTAAATATGATGATGTTAGAAATTCATATTTGTTTAACTGTTATACACATGTAACTGATCTTCAAGATTGCTTTGTATTAACGTCTTCTCAGAATACTGATATATTTAAGAAAAATTATCACTTTATATATACCATTTGATGCATGCGATTTAAAACTCTTGAACAACTCATAATACACTACTGTTACTGTATTAATGCTGTGCATTTTGGGTCGGAGGCTTTTATTTACAAATAAACGATTCTGTTCTGTTCTGTATATTAGTATGGGCAACCAAATAGAACACCTTATAAAATTCTTGCTATAAGTGGACTGGTTGAAATTGTAGTTTCATTAAAAACTATCAATTAACTCATTCAACATTTTTATGAGTAAATAAATGAATAGACATGACTAAAACCAAAACAAACAATAAAATACTGTAAAATCATTTAATTCACAGGTGTCTAAATTTCATGCAATGTTCAAAAAATTGTTAATTCTTAAACTCTCATACGTTTTATACAATTTTTTTTTAAATATTCCTGCAAAAATATTATTTTGATTTTTTTCTATTTGGCACTTAAGAAATAATGTTTGATTTATCATTGTTTATCGGCCAATAAACAACGATTTGGAGTTCTTATGCGTAGGAATTAAATCACCCGAGTTGTTTAATAGCCATGCATCAGAACGACAAAGGGTTGTTTATCAGCGAGAACTATGTTTCAATACACTTTCTATCATAAGAACACCTGGTTTTATTTCACTTCATCAAAGGCCCCCTTGTTATATACTCAAACTGCAAGAAACATAACCCATCATATGTTCTCTAAAATAAACTAGATGCCCGTTGTCAAGAAAGCAACTTATATTGAAATTATTTTAAAATCTCATTTTCTAACAAGTAGATCTCCTTTGACCTCTAAGTATGACCTTGACCTCTGAGCTAGGGAAACATGTCTTGCGTGCGATGCGCCATCTCCACATGGTAAACATTTGTGGCAAGTTATTTTAAAATTGCCTGATGAATGATGAAGTTACAGTCCAGACAAGCTGTATTACATCAATATTTGACTGTTGACCTTTAAGTGTGACCTTGACCTTTGAACTAGGGACACAGGTCTTGCGCGCCACACCCCGTGTTTACATGGTGAACATTTGTGGCATGTCTTTTAAAATTGTCTGATGAATGAGGAAGTTACAGTCTGAGATCCGATGGGCGGACGCACATACACCAAGCCGCCATTGTGACAACAAAGTCGAGCTGACCGCAGGCAGGTTCGACAAAAAACTATATTAACATAGGGCCTTAAAGATCAGATAGCCAAGTCAGCGCAAACTAGACCACAGTGAAATAAAAGGATTTTAGAATTATCGTTATATTCCACATCTACAAGAACATTGCCTATAATGCCAATTCATATACGTATGGTTGTGTTTCTGTCTACCAGTAAACTGCGTATTACACTGAACAGGTTCAAAGATTGTGTATTGGCCGAGTACACTTATCGATGATAACACGCACATGTTGCGTATTCTGAACATTTGCAATGTGGTCTGGAAAAAAATGATGGCAGCTTTTTATTTAAGCTTGGGAATGAAAGATAGTGAGTTTACCTTAGCAATAAATCTATGATTATATTATAACATACAATGACGGACACGGCTATACGAAAATACTTATTACTGCGACATTTCATGTGGCTAACTTGCATGTGCATCAGATTTTTATTTGTTGTTTCATATAATCAGAAATATTTTGAAAATTTGAATTGAGTTAACATTTATTCCATACTTTACAGGCTAAATCATTTTGACTATATGCTACTTTAACGGCATGTAATTAAAGGGACTTGTTCACAGATTTTCGCATTTTTTGAAGTCTGCCATTAACTGTCTTAACTTGACAGATTTAAGAATTGGAATTAAAAAGTTCAAGTATAATACAAAGAAAAGTATTTAGAAAAAAAAAGGAAACGCAAAATTTGATCCCACAGGGGTTCGAACCCAGGACTTCAGGATGAAAAGAATATCGCCTTAACTACTCAGCCACTCCGACTTCTATATTTTGCCCTGCATTATTTAGTTTATGTAAGTGTTCCACGTGTTGTCAACAATTTCAACGAAATTAACAGAATCACTCCCAATTATTTCGAAATTAACAGAATCACTCCCAATTATTCCATTATAATTTTATCAATTTCACCTGATGATTACTCATAAACTAAAACAGTTTTTACAGTATATTTCTAGGTCCGTAGTGTTATTTTGCTGTATACATTTTTTTCTTTGGAATCAGTGGCAAAAAGTTTAACAAGAGCTGTCAGAGGAGAGCGCGCTGGACTATTCAAAGTATTTCAGCTGGTACATATTTTGGAAAGTGGAAGGGGGCATACATTTGTTGAAATACAAAACGGAGTTATGGCAATTATTTCGTCAAATTATTCCATTCCAAGTTTCAACCTTGTGTAGTTAATAACTTTTGTAGTTTTGAAATTATAAGTGTTTTAAATAAAAACTTTAACCAGAAAATCTAAGTGAAAGGGGGCATAACTCTGTCATAATACAAAACAGTTATATGGAATGTTGCTCCTGACACTGGAGTTGATAACAAAGGTATACTCCAATTTTCAAGTGAACAACTTTTGTAGTTCTGCAGTTACATAACTGTTGAATATAAACTTGAACCAGAAAATCTATGTGAATAAGGGGAATAACTCTGTCACAATACAAAACAGTTATGGGGAATGTTGCCCTTGATACTGGAGTTAATGACAAAAGTTTATTCCAAGTTTCAAGTGAATTACTTGTGTAGTTTTGAAGTTACAAGACCTTTGAATAAAAACTTAAACCAAATTCAGACGCAAACCGCAACGCCGGGGGTAGTAGGAATGCTCACCTATTCTTCGAATAGTCGACCTTAAAATTGTCAATTCGTCACTCTGTGAACAGGTCCCTTTAATGTAATCATTATCTGAATATTAATACCTTGTCATAGAACAATATAGCAGTAATCACATACGTGTTTTCAATGTTTGTGAATAACATCAAAGACAAAGGTGAAAAATTCACTATTTATTCACATTCAAAATATAAGGTTTGTGGCTTGTCTTATAAAATGTTTTTAATTTAGAAAACATTTTTAAACAGAAATCAAATGTTCAAAATAACAATAGAACAATAATCACATAACGATGTCAACAAGGCATATCACATTATTATTAAATTTATATAAGATAAACATACAGAGTAGAAAATTCATAGGAAATGTAATGTATAAACATGCATAAACATGAGAAATGGCAAATATACAATGAATTTAATATAATATGAATTTTAAAGCTAATATGGGTTATTTAAGTCATAAAGTTTTCAAGGCCTCAATGACAAGCCAGAAAATAAAAAAACTTAAAATTAAGCAATGTTGCATCTTTAAAGATGTCAAATCACTGCAAAATTCTCAGCTATTACAATTCTTCACACGTGATCAATTGTGTTCTTCTGAGACGATGTAGCGTCAACCATGCCGAGGAGATGTGACATCAGTTGTTCATGTGGAGCCTGTCGTAGAACTTCACTCAGTGGTAAGCTAAGTAAATAGACTTTGTCGAAGAATATGGCAGCTGGGATAGTGCGTTAGATCCAGGAAAGTGGATTTGAATGTGTTCCAGTTTGCTCCACTTGTTGTGAACACTTTGCGTATGCGACGGGCTGATTGATGGTCTCTTGCAACACAAGCAGGGCAGAAACTTCATGAGTTTGAGGCTATCTGGGCAGATCCTTGTGAACTTTCATATGGTGGCTGCAGTGAGGCTTTTTGAAGAAAAAGTCCCTGTCTTGTTCTAGTCGAGTGCGCCATTGTCCTTCCCCATTGACTTCCATGTTGCTTTTGTTGGAAATGCCCCTTGAATTTTTAAAGTTTGTCATGTAAAGCTGTAGCTGATATTTGTTAAGTTATCACCATGATATCTGGTATGAAGCCCAGGTTCCGGTGTTCGCACAGCTCTGACAGTCGGTAAATGAACAGGATGTAGCATGGCTCATTTGGAGGAAAAGGGTATAGTGTTCCCAGAAAAATTTGTTTTTGGAGGTGCTTCAATAGACGTCATTCCCATCAAAGAGGTAACCGTGTCGAGGCCAGAAAGGTGGGGCAGATCTTGAACATGTTCCAGGCAGTAGTGATGGCTATTTCTAACTGCTGCATCACTGCACTGGTGATCGTGTCCCATAGCTTGCATCCTTGTAGTATTTTGGGAAGAAAAGTGGTGATTGTTCGGACACTTTAACCGGACACTGACCTTTGTACATCAATATATTACTAATCCGTTACAATGAATACTTAGTTTCTGTAAGTTAAATTGATGAAAGAGTATTTTATTGAAAATACAGTTATGGCATCATTAAACACATGAAACATGTGCAGCAACACAACCGAGTATAAATACAGGTAACAATTCAAGCGCGTAATTGATGCTAATAGAGTTCATGAGTGTCAGGTCAATGTGTCAGAGCTATGGTAAATAGCTTTGCAGAAATGTTAAGTTTTACCGTTTCTTCCGGATGCTGCGTATCAGGGACAGGAGCGTACCTCCAATTGGCTGCTTGATGCTGTCTGTCGTAGGGGTATTTTCCTTGAGATGTCTGGTACCTTGCTGGATTGGGATGGGCTCTGACACGCATCCACGTGAGATGACACAGCTTGTGCTAAGTCTGATATAATTCTCAGCATTTTATCGTTAATTCCGATGTGATTCAATTTGTACACCAGCCCATTTGTCCATATTTAATGAGTGCAGACTGTGCGTCATGATATGTGCAGACTGCTTCGTCGTTCACAGCAGAAATCATGGGCTACTTAAAGCAGACACGAGACAATTTTGCAGCACTTCTTCGGGAATCCATACTCAGGTTCTTGAACTTTGACATAGCTGGTGTGTTCTTGATGGTAGAAAAATTAGCTTTGCAAACAAATTTGATATCACTGGTTTAAGCGATATGGCTCTGTGACCTTAAGAAGAGTATGTTAAGTGTTTCTCCCTTTCCTCTGTAAGGTCATTCTTGAAACTGGCAGGCATTTTTTCATTGGACATTATTGAATTAAACAGCACACAGAAGAGATGTCAATTCGAGGTCACCATACTTTGGGTGCTCGTAGGTGACGGTGGCACCTTTGTTCATCAGGTGACCTTTGAACAGCCTTTGCAGTCCTCTGTTGTCTGTTTCGTAGGAAAAGTTCTCGGTCGGGATGATTTTTGCTTGATGGCTTATGATACGATGTTACACATTCATCTACAAACTGTTTGTGGTTGGCGTCAAACTCAGGGTTCTTTGTAAACGAGGACAGTTTCTAGAAGTATGTGCTCCATCCGTTGAGTGCCACGTCGATCTTTGTTTCACTTTTGCCTTCAAAATCTATTTCACAATCTTACTTTCTGAGCACTTGGTGTTCAAAACTTTCCACAAAGATGGTGGATAAAGTGTTCGATAAAGTGTCTATTTTTTCTAGTTCAACCTGGTCATTGATGTAGAAGTGTTTTTTGAGACGGATAAACTAAACTCTCAAAAGACAGTTGGAAACAAACAATATTAAACTGTGAGTTATAAAGATACTGTTTAACAGATTGCTCTTTAACAGTTAGCTCAGTCAGGGCAGCACTCACTCTGACCCAAGTAGTTTGTACCACAATTACTGCACACAAAAAACAACAGAAAATCATAGCTAAGTATCTGATAAAAGTCTACAAGTCATTCTAGATGTGTAATTACTATCTATTTAGTCATCTATTTAACTATCTATTTAACTGCAAGCACAAGTATCGATGTAAAAATAAACAATGTTAAATCATTATCAGCATTAAACATAATGAAATTAACCAATTTCTCATTATATATTCATTTTCTATCTTTGAAGTAAACAATACTCAAAAGATCAATGTCTTTTTACTGGAGAAAGTTTTTAAAAATCCTTCATATATCAAATAAAAGTATTTATATAACATTACAGTGTCATGTTTTCAAGTAATTGATCAAATACATTTCTTACATGTACGTAGAAATGTCAGTATGTCTAAAAATAGCAAGTGTCATGTACACGTATATTTATGAACAAACATTAACTTCTAAACGAAAATTGTTTTTGTCGTTTGGCATACAGTACATGTTAACTTGTTAAGTTATGTAAAATGCAATAGCAATTATGTAAGACACAGACGGTAGAATATCAGTTCCAATGTCCAGAAATACACTATCATTTTAAGATAAAAATATTGTTTATACAAACATATTGTGATCCTAAACCACAATTGTGTTTTGAAACATAACATAATTCACAATACATAAATTTGAAAAATAATACATTACACAATACATCAGTTTCAATATAAATACATAATGTCATTTTAAAATTAACACATTTGTTATTATACAAATGTCTGATACATGTAAAAGTAAGCTATTGCACTTTGAACACCAGGATGTTGTCGCCACCTTGTCCCACAATGATGGAGGCTGTGTGCCTGTTGTAGCAGACTGAGTCTGGGCCCCTCACTCCATCCATGGGTGTAGCCAGAGTGGCCAGCTTCTTCCTGCCCTCCCTATCCACCTGTATGATAGTCTCGGACAGCCATCCACCGACCAACACCTCGCCTGCAGGTGTCACATGTACAGCACATGGCCATAGTAGTTCAGGGTCCTTCAATGTAGAGAGTACTGACCCGTCCCTGGCCAGGGTGAGGAGCTTGTGCTTGTCCCAGTTGGTGATGTATATCAGATCCCCTGTGGGACTCACTGCACACCTCCGTACTGCAAAACAGAGTCACATCAAGATATTAAATTACTTTAAATGTTTAATAATGTTAATAAACAAACTGCAGTGACATTGTATTATTAATGTGTTGTTAAACAGACAATTACACATCTTAAAGATCTGCATACAATCCAATAATAATAAATATTTTAGTGTGACAGGAAGGTTCTGTATCAGTTTATTGCCTAAAAGTTTGACACGTTGACTGGTGAGTTAGAATTGCATTTACCACAATTACACAGATGTGAACAATTACACGGTACAATGAACATGTACACATGAATGTGTCAGCTGATGTAACTATATGCAGTAATAATGGATTTCCTATACATGTATACATGATTACAATATATTGACATATTAGTGAAATTGACACGAGCCGACATATTTCATACATGTGCATGTACAATATTGTGACTGCAGTTACGTTTGTAACATTTTACTACAAGAAAATAATGTTTCAAAACAAATGGGATTCGAACTTTTCTATCTAGTTCTTCTTCACCAGTTATAAAAGCCAATAACTGTTAATTTTATAATTTTATAAACATAAATAAGGAAATTTCTCAAAATTCAAATACAACAATTTGAGGTTTATTGATTTAATATAATGTTATGAAGCAATGTTAATTATAAAAATAATTATACATGTATAGTAATTTCCAAATCACAAAGTTTACACAATAGGTCACAAAGTGTGTCATTGAAAAGCACTGTGTCTATTTATAGACATGCCATTTAGTGACAGTCAAAATACATGATTACTCATATATATAAATCAATAATACTGAAAATCATTCTTAACTGCTGTTGTAAACTTAAACTGACACATGTACATTCTACAACTATGCAGTCTTACAATTACTTTATGATACATATTTCTAATAATATCTGGATGAATCCACCATGATTCGTACCTGTTTCACCACCTGATGTATCTTCATACAGCTTGCTGACCAGTTTCCCACTCAGTGTGTACTTGTACAGTGCAGTATAATCATTGACATACAGCTCCCCCTGGTGGTGGGCGATACCTCTGCAGCGATGTTGTAACTGAAGCTTCCTGCCCTTCACCAGCTGCCCATTGTTGACAGAGATAAACTGGATCCCATATGTGTTATCATCACTAACTGTAACAGCAACTTCACTCAGTCCTATATGACACATGTCCCATGGATCAGTTGACACATCACAATGAGTAAGCACCCTGTACTGCTGGTCCAGCAGCTTTAATTTGTTATTCTTGTAGTCTAAAACAAGAATCTGGCCATCAGGGAGAACACATATGCCACTGATACAGCATGGTGATGAATCACTTGGTATGCTCACATCATACTCTGACTTTCCTTTAACAGTCAATACTTGGTCTGGGTTTCCCTGCACTGTCAATGCCTGGGTATTGCGTACAATCCTCCCCAGACCTGACAGTTTGGACAAGTACTGCTCAATGTCACTGTTAGGCTGGAATGTTAATGAACTTTTAACCTGAACAGAGTTTTCCTTCAAATATGATTCAGACTGTTGTATTTTGTCGCTACATTTCTTGCTTGCTATAAAGGAGAGTTCTTTCATGCTCATATCACTTATGTCCTGAATGGCTTCATGCAGTATTTTCAAGTCGTCACAAAGCCTACTGCAGTTGTTCACATCAGTCTTGAGAGAAGCTTGCAGGCTTGTGAGTGTATTTTTCATTTCCTTCAAAGTGATTTTTTCAATATTGTCTAAAGTGTCATTTATTTTCCGGCGTGTTTCTTGTATTTTGTGTAATTGTTCATCATATGAACCCTGCAGTGATTTAATGCCGGTCTCCCAATTTGTTTGAAGCTTGTTCATTTGTTCCTGAATTGTTTGAAGCTTCACTGAAAACTGCTGCAGGTCAGTTGACTGGGTTTTGACACACTCAGATACAAGCGTCACTTTGGTGCACTGTCTGAAACAAAATATAGTATATTATAATAAAATGCTTAAAATAATTTGGCAAATTTTTCTTAAATATTAAAAAAATACTGTTATACATATTCTAAGTTCAAAGCTTGTGAGATGGATGGTTTATATTGGCCATTTCAAAACAATATGTGGCGTGTCGTGGGAAAACCGGGCTTAATGCATGTGCGTAAAGTGTTGTCCCGGATCAGCCTGTGTGGATTCCGCACAGGCTAATCAGGGATGGCACTTTCCGCCTATAGTGGATTTATGTTTAGGAGAGACTTGAAACGGAAAATACCGTAGCTTAAAGTGCCATCCCGGATTAGCCTGTGCAGAATGCACAGGCTAATCGGGGATGACACTTTATGCACATGCATTAAGGCCAGTTTTCCCATGACATGCCTCATATATTCTTCTACTGGATATTTAAGCGTACTTTGGCACATAAAATATAACGAGAGGCACATGAGTGTCTGTATCGCTCCACTGGCTTATTAAGTAAGGCGTCAGAAGCAAAAGGACCCTGATAAGCCATGTAAGAAGACAAGAGCTGTCGGAGGACAGCGCGCTAGACTTTTCTTGTGCTTGTCAGAGTTACTGGCATTTTTTTCTTAAACAAGAAACATGGAAATTCCACGAAAACCAAATTTTCTAACGGAATGCGTTAAAGTCAGCACATCAATTAAATTTATAGTAATGGTAAATTTGACCTTGACCCCACCCACCCCATATGCAATCCCAAGCAAGGTCTCGATATAAGCTATCGATGCATTAAGTTTCATAAAAATATCTCAATGCGTTCTAAAGTTATTGAGCGGAAACAATTTTTCCATTTTTAGAAACAGTGACCTTGACCCCACCCATGCCATATGCAATCCCACTCGAGGTCTCGATATAAGGTAACTATGTATTAAGTTTCATTAAAATATCTCAATGCGTTCTCAAGTTATTGAGCGGAAACCATTTTTCTATTTTTAGAAACAGTGACCTTGCCCCATCCACCCTATAGGCAATCCCAAGCAAGGTCTCGATATAAAGTGTCTATGTCTAAAGTTTTATTAAAATATCTCAATGCGTTCTCAAGTTATTGAGCGGAAACCGTTTTTCTATTTAAGTAACAGTGACCTTGACCCTATACGCAATCGCAAGTGAGGTCGCAATATAAGGTATGTATGTTTTAAGTTTCATTAAAATATCTCAATGCGTTCTCAAGTTATTGAGCGGAAACCTTTTTTCTATTGTAGTAACAGTGACCTTGACCCTTGACCCTATACGCAATCGCAAGTGAGGTCGCAATATAAGGTATGTATGTTTTAAGTTTCATTAAAATATCTCAGTGCGTTCTCCAGTTATTGAGCGGAAACCGTTTATTATATTTTTAGTAACAGTGACCTTGACCCCAGCCACCCCATATGCAATCTCAAGCGAGGTCTGAATATAAGGTATGTATGTATCAAGTTTCATAAAATTCTCAATGTGTTCTCAAGTTATTGAGCGAAAACCGCTTTTCTATTTTTAGTAACAGTGACCCAAGCGGAGTCTCAATATAAGGTATATATGTATTAAGTTTCATTAAAATATCTCAATGTGTGTTGAAATTATTGAGTAAAAACCGTTTTTCTATTATTAGTAACAGGTACCTTGACCCCACCCACCCCATATTCAATCCCAAGTTAGGTCTTGATATAAGGTACCTATGTATTAAGAGTTATTAAAATATCTCAATAAGTCTCAAATTATTGAGAAGAAACTGTTTTTCTATTTTTAGTAACAGTGACCTTGACCTTGAAACCACCCATCCCATATGCAATCTTAAGCGAGGTCTCGCTATAAGATATCTATGTTTGAAGTTTCATTACAATAGCTTGATCCGTTCTCAAGTTAGGGAGCGGAAACAAAAAGTTGAGAAACTAGCTTACCAAAAAACCAAAATATAGCTTATATGCATACATGCCATACGTCCCGGTCTCACCGGGATTGTCCCGGTTTCGTGAGGTCTGTCCTGGCGTCTCAGTGAGATGCATTTTGTCCCAGTCAATCACAAAAATCGATGTTATTGTACCATAAAACTTACATTGGGCCAACAATTAACTTCAGATCGTTAATCCCTTTATCGGTCCTTATGGCAACAATACCCGCTAGCCGCGTGTCAAAGAGGAGCAGTAATGATACCCCATTAGCCATTTATTGATCTTTTGTCACTCTTTTGCGGGGTGGGGGTCATATATCCACGGTGGCTAATTGCTGCTGATTGTTGCATTGTTTCGGATTAAAAAAGGAACTGTGTGTGTTGTTATTTTGATTTTAAATAGAATAGGTGTTATCACATAATTAGTTTGGTAACGTTTGAAGGTAAGTATGAAAATAAATTGAGAACTTTTCGAGAATTATAGATGCAAAAACAACCATGACTTTCTTTAATCTTGTATTGTTCACATCGCAAAATTTTATGCAGTTAATGACGCAGTGTATAGTGGAACGTAGCCCAGGTATAAGTCTGCTGGGGTAGTCTTCCTTGTAAACGCATTTGTTTATTTGACAATCAAAATTTATATTTGCGTGTTTCGTGTAATTTCTTTGATGTCATAATTAAAAAATTTATCGTTTATATTATTGAATAAATATGATTAAAATATATGCGTGTGTATGTTTGTGTTATTCATTTTGGGTGTTTATTGTTTGAACTATAACTATATAGACCACGAAACGGAATAGGACCTAGGTTAGATACGATAAACTATTATTATTACTTTTTTTTTCGGACAAAATGACAATATTAATGTGTCCCGGTCAAATGTCAAATGTCCTTTGTCAAATGTCGCGAGTAGATTAGCTTGCCTTTTCTTCGAAAAGTCGAGCTAAAAAGGCCCCAACCACTGGCGGCCATGTTTTTGAACCAAATCAAAATAATTGGTAGAGAACTACGTGAGGAACATTTCTGTGAAAGTCCTTCAAAATCCAACCAGTGGTTTCTAACATAAAGATCTTCAAAATTTTAAATATAATTCTATTAGGAAAATTGGCCCGCCTGTTGGCGGCCATTTGTTTAAGGACCTAAACCATTTGAGCAACTATGGTAGAAAACCACCCAAGGAACATTTCTGTCAAAGAAGTTCGAAATCCAACAAGATTTTCAAATTTTTCAATAAAAACATACCAGGTAAAAAATGCCCTGCCTCCATAGTTTTTACAACAGACCTTAACAATTTGAGAAACTTTTGTAAAGAACCTCCCAAGGAACAGTGAAATTATTTCTAAATCCAACCAATAGTTTAAGACAAAGATTTTCAAAGTTTTCAATACTGCTATTTAAGAAAAAAATGGCCCGCCCCTGGCGGCCATGTTGTTTTTCAACTGAGCATCAACATTTGAGCAATTTTGGTAGAGGACCACCCAAGGAACTTCTTTCTAAATTATTTGAAAATTCGCCAAGAGGTTGAGGATGAGATGTCATTTAAATATGTTTCTATTTAAAGCTCTGGTGGCCATTTTTTGCAGCGGACTGGAAGATTGGAGTGACTTGGATAGAGGACAATCCAAGAAACATCTGTGTGAAGTTTCAGCAACTGTTTTCGGAGGAGATGTCGTTTAAAGGAAAAAACTACGGACACACACACACGATGGACGAACCGCCATGGCATAAGATTGTTGGCCTTCGGCCAGTTTAGCTTAAAATGAATATGCCAGCATTTGAATAAAGGCTACCTTGTTTGCAAAATAGTTTCACACTCAAGCCTTGATGTGTAACTGATATAAAGATGAGTGGTATTGAAGTCAATCTCAAACTGTACTAACCTTGATATGTATTGATCTTATAAAATGTTAACATTCAGGTAGTCAGTTTACCTGTTCAACATTGGTATCCAGGTAAAAACTGGAAGTTTAAAACTGCACCTTTTCTGATATATATATATATATGGGGTTCTCAAGCCAATAGTTACATGTATGTTATTGTCCTCAACTTAATTCTTGTTTATATTAATAAACAAACTAAATCAGGTTAGTCTAAAAAGTAAATTGTTTAATAATAAGGATTATTGTTCTCTTAACAATCATTTTAACAAAAATGTCATAAGATACCTGTGATTAAGTAGAATACAATTTGAGCAGCACAGCTGTCCATGGTCTTCACAGAACATTTCCAATTGTTTATCTTTGTGAACTTCGCATTTCAACAGAAAATCTTCCACCTTCTTTGAAATTGGCCATTTGTTCATATCTCCCCTTCCATAAGGGGAATGTTTTTTAAACAACTGACTATGAAGATGAATACATTTTCCACAATAAAACTTTGAACATGTTTCACAGTAAAATTCTGCGACTACTTCAATAGACTGCTCTTCGCAGGTCGAACAACAAAAATCTTTAAATTCATCTGACCCTTTGGCAGCAGTAGACATAGAAAATGTCGCCATTTTGCTTATTGACTTTCAGCAAACAAAACTTTACAACTTAAATTAAATTGAAATATTAATGTCACAGTATCTCTGTTAAAATAAATAAATATTCCAGAAAGCACACATTAAATGTAGTGGCAATTATAGTCAAGCAATAAAACCTTCCAACTGAACAGAAACCAAAATAACCTTCAAATGACGCTCAGTGGTCTGATACATGTACCAGTAAACAGTGTAACTCTGTAAACTGTCACGTGAGTATTAGGTCACATGAGTATTGGATTACTTTAAATATTGCACTGTGACAAAGGTTTGTAGCTGAATATCAGGTTACATTGAACAAGTTTTTATCACACAGACCAAATGCAGTTGGTTTAAACGTGTACTGATTAATGTCTATAAAATGTTTATTATTTAAGAGATTTACCACACTTACTATTTTATTATAGTTGTCATTTCCTTTTGCCCCAATAGCAAACTGATTTGATCTTTTTCTCTTTAGTCATTTTAAAAACAATTTCCCTGTTTAATTCTTGTAATATGCCATCTCCAATAATTAAAACCAAAGGGAGACAACTCCTGTCCTAAAACACTTTAATTGTCTGACCCACATTGAGGTCACACTGTCAGTATCAAATGTGGGGTTCCAACTGATTCTGTGAAGACTCACAATCAAACTTCAAATACAAAGTGAGGAAGCAACTGCTTTAAAAATATTTGTTTATATTTACCTTTTTACATAGTTTTTCTGTAAAGATCAACTTCATTGGAAATCATCTGAACATATATGCCCATTTTTTTTCAAGTTTTTCAACTTCCTTGTAGTGTTTCAGAGAACAAGTTTAAAGCAAAATGTTCACAATAAATGACAATTCTAACATGTAACATGCATAATTGTTCTATAGACAAAGAAAAAACTTCACCGTTATTAAACTACCAATAAACAACCCAAAATAAGTTTAGAAACTGTAAAATATAGATTTCATTGTAATTGCCAAAAAAATTGTGTTAGGTCATGTTTCAATTGAAATCATTTTTGCATTATTGTTGTTTAAACACTTACAGCCTTGTGGTTTAATTCATACGCATCAGACCACAAAATCGCTGTTTATTAGCCGATAAACAAATCTAAATGCAAAATTATTTCTTAATTAACAACAGACGCCGGAGGATGACTGACCACAATATCTCTCAGTTCGAGATCAGGTGAGCTACAAATCTGTTGGGTGCAACCACACTACATTTAGGCAGCGTGTCACTGCTTTAGCGACTGTTGTTGTTGATCTCAATGTCATCTACCTTGGTAATACCTCGGGTTACAATCCTCAACTCAATAGCTACCACAACCAAGGTCACTTCTGTCAGTACATGTCCTGTGTCTGGCTCAAGTTCCATTCCAGCTGTTTACTCCCTGGCTGACCAATCTATTCACTGTACATCACTGCCAGGCCCATCTGTTTGGGCATGTGTGTATATACAACTAAATAATATTGGCACTCATGTGGATGTTGTGTTAATAATTATAAGTGAAGACTTAATCAAGCTTTATATTAACAAGAGCTGTCTCAGGACAGCGCGCTCAACTATTCAACCGCTTTGTCAGAGTTATCGGCCTTTATCACTACAAAAAAAGAGGCGTACTTCTCCTAAAATGCTGGTCACAGATATGTGCCTTGGTCAGTGACCTTATATAATGACCTTGAAGACATGTGTGATCTTTTAGTTGAATATCTGTAGCAGATATAGAGATAATCCTACTAAATTGTAGGTCAGAGCTATGGGCCTTGGTCAGTGACCTTATACAATGACCCTGAAGACATGTGTAAAGTTTCAATTGAATATCTGTAGTAGTTATAGAGATATAGAGTTGTTGCACGCCAACTTGAACCTGAATTCGTAAGTACAAAAGGGGCATATTTCTGCTACATTACTGGTCAGAGTTATGGGCCTTGGTCCGTGACCTTACATAATGACCCCAAAGACATATGAAGCCTCAATGGTGTAGTGGATATGGTGTCCGCCTTGCGACCAGAGGTCCCGGGTTCGATCCCCACTCAGGGAGCATTCTCAAGATCTTTCCAAAGACACCAAGTACTGGTCCTGCCCAGGAAACCCACTAAAGAGTGTCTTTATAAGCCAAGGCTTTCGATGCAATCAAGCTAAAATAAATAGGTTTAAACTAAACTAAAGACATGTGTGAAGTTTCAATTGAATATCTGTAGTAGTTATAGAGATATGGAGTTGTTGCCAGGCAAACTTCAACCTGAATTTCTAAGTACAAAAAGGGACATAATTCTGCTAAATTGCAGGTCAGACTTATGGGCCTTGGTCAGTGACCTTACGCAATGACCTCAAAGACATGTGTGAAGTTTCTTTTGAATATCTGTAGTAGTTACAGAGATATGTACTTGTTGCATGCAATCGTTAACCTGACATTTCTAAGTCATATCTGTAGTAGTTACAGTTACAGAAACCTTAACCAGAGCATTAGGGCGATGCGGACGAATAGGTGAGTAGTGTAGCTCGAATACTTCGGTGAATAGTCAAGCTAAAAATGTAAGTACTCAACAGGTCACCTGTACTTGTAAAGCAACAGAAGGGTGATTTTGGCAGGTAGATAATCGAACATTATCAAATATGTCGGCATAGGTTTTTAAACAGAGATAAATACTGTTTGCATAAACATTTATCACACTACTTCAAAAGGTTTCTATTGCACACATATTTATTACCCGTAATAGTCTACATTTGATGTTACACTGCAGTTAAACATTTGAGTTCTATAACACTAAACTAAGTTACCAGGCCTGTTAAACAGTCGGCCTGTTACTGGGAAGATCGTGTCCACAGCCTCTTCCTTGATCTCCACAGCCTGGCAATGACATACTGGAAGATATGGTGAACATATAAATAAATGAGTACATACAAACATACAATTTTTATAAACTATATTTTACTAATTATGCTATGGTGGTTAATTTTTTTTTGCTGCATAGTTTTGCTTTATGTTTGTTTTTTTCTTTTGAAACACCCCATGTATATTGACATATATGTTATTTTATGTCTACTACTAATGTTCCTGCGCCTGCAAATGTGTCATCAATGACCAGTGTTTATATTATTAAATTAGTTTTGTCAATTGGGTTTTGTCAGTTGTTTGAAGAAACAAGGCCATCACATTTAGCAATGCTTCGTTATTAATTATTCGCAATTCTAACATGATACTCACTCCTTTTCCTGTAGACACAGAACAAAATTATAGTTGTTAAACTTCCCAATAAACAACGCCAATAGTAGTCCCGATTCTGAGTGGAGCATAGTAAAATATAGTTCTCATTACAATTGCAAAAATATTTGTCAAATCATGTTAGAATCAAATAATTTTTTAAAGTTTTCGTTGTTTATCGACCAATAAACAATTCTTGGTTGTTCCAATGTGTGGCTATTAAACCACTCGGGATAACAACCTCGTGGTTTAATTGGAGATGGGCTCTGCTTTGTTAGGGTCTACAAAATTCACAGATTGGAGCAATGTCTGGAATATATCTGTTCTCTGCTTTGTCTGTATGCATACAAATCTTTTTGCAAAAGGAGAATTATCCTTTTATACTGTACTTTGTGCTCATGTATTCTCTTATTCTGTGAAGTAAGTTGAGGTATCACAAAATAGTTTTAGTCCTGACAAAAAATCAACAAAGGGTAGTATTCAAAACTTTTGTGCAATTATGCGTTATGGTTCTTGTAAGCTTTACTTACACCTGCTATCGTAAATCATTCTGTGCAGAATTAACAAAATGCCTTTTATCATTTTTGAATTATGCTTTGCACACTCATAAATAAAAGGGAAGTAATTCAATAAACTTACAAGTCAGGTTCTTGCATGCAACACACCATCTGGTGATGGTGATCATTTATGCCAATATAACAGAAAATCCCAGCATGCATGACAATATGATGCTCTAGACAATTATTTGACCTTTGGCCTTAATAAGTGACCTCGATATTTCAGCTACAGACCTGGTTCTTAAACGCCACGTGCCGTCTAATAATGATTATCACTTCTGCCAAGTAATTTGAAAATTCTTCTATGCCGGGCAAAATTATACTTTGGTCAAACTCAATTGCTTAAACTGTTATATTTGACCTTGTGTGACATGTGACCATGACCTCGGGCCTACTTGTTGCACGTGACACACCGTCTTATAATGGTCATCAAAGTTATTTGAAAATCCTTCAATGCTGGACAAAGTTATTGCCTGGACAAGAATCTTAACATATATACATTAACTTGATCTTTGAATTTTAAGTGTGACCTTGTCCTTGGACCAAGGCATCCGATTCTTACACGCCACACACCGGTGCATAATACTTATCACTTATGCCAAGTTATTTGAAAATCCTTCCCTGCTGGACAACATTATGCTCCGGACAGGGTATATGGCTTAAATTCTTGTATTTGACCCTTGACCTTAAAGAGTGACCTTGACTTTGGACCAAGGGACCTGGTTTTTGCACCCGACAAACCATCTCGATGCTTAGCACTTCAGCCATGATATTTGAAAATCCTACCCTGCTGGACAAAATTATGCTCCGACAGTATATATGGCTTAAATTCTTATATTTGACCTTTGACCTTTAAGTGAGACTTGACCTTGGTCATAGGGAACTGGTTCTTATGCACGACACACCGTCGCACCATGCTTAACACTTGGCCTAACTTATTTGAAATTCCTTCCATGCTGGACAAAATCATGCTCCGGCCAGGGTCTATGGTTTACATTCTCATATTTGACCTTTGACCTTTAAGTGTGACCTTGAACTTGGACATAGGGACCTGGTTCTTGCGAGAGACACACCGTCTCATTATGCTTAACATTTATAATTATGTTACATAAATATTCATTTAACCATCTAAAAGGCACTATACATTATACCGTTACAATATATTGTGGTACTATCAGAGTCTGTATTATCAGACTAGAGCAAAGCTTTCATTCAAGCAAGGCATAAGCTTCCTTTATGAGTAATAATACACACATGTCGGCAGACAGTAACAAATCATAACTGCAATAACAAAGAAATGTCCTAGAATAATAGGAACAGATAAACTGGTATAGCTATTACAACTTGAAAATGAAATTAGTTGGATTATTGGGCCATACCACTGAATTTTATTGATTTGTAATCCTTTGTACACCATCACAGTGTAAGGGTCTGCCTAAATCATATTTATGACAGAAGTTCTTCTATGCAATAAAGAAAGACCAGTACTCTCCATAAATTACTGAATTTGTCCACAAACAAGAGCTGTCAGAGGACAGCGCACTCGACTATTCGAAGTGTTTCAGTTGGTACATATTAAATTTTTCCACAACATAGTATGTAATTTTATAGCCAAATTGAAGAAATGTCGACTAAATTATATTCAGTTTGCTACAAGTGAAGGACAATTCTGTAACATGACATGAAAATAATGAAATTTCCAATGCTCACACAATAAATCTTGGTTTGCCACTTATTTTCCAACAATTATGATAACAAAGCAAATACCTAACAAAAAATATGCAACCACTTATAATTATCTGCTTTTGTTATGAATTGTTCATTAGTTAAGCTAGTGGCCTTCGTAAGAATAGACCTAATAGCACCGTCATGAAAGCACAATGGTAGCATTCAAGGTGTTGTCGATTTTGTATGTAATTATGATTACACTTAGATAAAATTCCCCCTCAGTAATAAATATAATTGGACCATAAATCATTCATCATCTGTTCAGAAATTCAAAGGTATCTGAATACATACAAAATATATGTGTAATAGCATGTCATTATATATGCACTAAATGCACTCAAGTGCCAACTAGGATTACAAAATAACCCAACTATTTTGACTACACTGAAAGGCTCTTATTTCCAAACAATATGTTACTACTGATTTGTTTTAAGTAGGTTTTTGACAGGTTTTGTTATATTCTTTGCGTGACAGAAATCAGCAACACGATACTATGCTGCAGTGACAAATGGCACATAATTACAATATGATTACACTTTCCAGTCCTTATTTAAACAAGAGGTATTTGTAAAACATGTATGCCCCCTGACTTGCAGCCAAGTTGTGAATATGTGCAATTGTTAAGATTTTTTTTCAATATGCAATCCCAACTGAGCGGATCTAAGTAGCACTGGTGATATGCTAAAGAGAAATATGTTAATAGATGTGTGATTGTGCTTTTGTACATTTACAATTGCTTGCACATTACAATATAAAAGCTGTAAAGTCAGTCGCATGATATGATATGCTTTGCAACTAAATATCTTCTTTTGTAGTTATACTTTGAAGTGTTTTATTTTATTTTACCTTCTGCAGGTTTTGATATCTATAACTGAACCACCAAGTATAATCATTTTCAACAAATTATGCACATTCAATGCAACAGAAGAGTAAAATACATGAATGGCCAACACAATTTAGACTGATGGAGGTAATCACAATCCAGTACAATACACTTTACTCTCATATTAATTATGAAGTTTACTTTCACATTTAATACCTATAAATACTAAAAAATTAAGTCTTTATGTTTTCTTGAGATCCAGAAAAAGATGCATATTGCAAACATGTTTGCAGTAGATGCAACAAACATGGAGGGATTTTCTATTTTAAAGCATGCGGTACACGAAGAACAATTATAAATGGACATGGAAGAATTCTCAAATATACAAAAATGCATATGAGAGAGCGAATTCCTGCTTATGCTTTATATTTTACCGAATGAAAACTTTGACAGACTGTGTAGAACCACAATTATTTCACAGATACTCACTCATGGATCAAGTCAGAGCATTATGAGAATTATAGTCGAATCGTGATTATACTAAAAGTCACGGGACCGCCGTGATGACTCGTATAATCACATTTTTCCATATAATCGCATCTTTCTTAAAAAAATATGGAAACATCGTTCTATAATTTCAGTATTGCTGCATAATTGGACTCATAATCATAATAAAGGATTACTGTGTATTAAAACATAATAACTATAATAACACATTGAATTTAAATATTTATTCAAAAATTATTATTTTACAAACATTATACATATTGTAATCTTGCTTGTGTGAGATTTTACCTAAATTATGCAATGCCCTATCAGATAATTTGTAGCACAGTGTTTCTCAGCTTCCATGCTGTATTATGCGAAACACAGGATGGTGGCTGTCACTCGAAGAGGTGTCAAAACATCCCCTTGTCAGTGATTCGTATAATCGCATCTTTTTCACACATATTTAATTGTCATCTGACCATGATAATTGTTTGTATAATTGCATTTCGGGTATAAACGCGATTAAAAGATCTTTTTTTACATTGAATAAAGATGGCAAAACGACAGGACTGCAGCTGTTTTTCGTAGTACGCCATCATTTCATATAATCGCAATTTGCATAATCGTGATTTCACTGTACATGTATACACAAATAACTATCAATTGTAACCACAATAAATTGTTGATATTTTAAAAACTGTAAACAAAAACAAGATTCTGTGTTTGATAAAAACACATGCCTCCGGTTAGTGCTGGATAGCCCATTTCTTAGACCAAATTAGGTCAAGGTCAAAGTGAGGTTGGGTGATATGGGTGGATTGGGAACGGTTATAAGTAACGACTGTGTAAATATCCAAGTGTTGTAGAAAGCGGTGTTGGTGCTAGACGAAACGGTAAAATCTAGTTAACCAAGAAATGGCACTTTTGAATTATAATAAGTCCAAATTAGGTTAAGGTCAAGGTTAAAGTGAGGTTGAGTGATATGGTTGGGTAGGGAATGGTCATAACCAACAACTGTGTAAGTATCCAAGTGTTGTAGTAATCGAGTTGGTGCTAGACGAAACGGTAAAATCTACTTAACCTTTCACGGACGGAAGGACGCACAGTATGATCACTATATTCCTCCTTCATCGATATGCCGAGGGCATAAAAAAGTCGCACCTTATTCTTTTATATTTAAACAAAACAATACACCCATATAGGAAACACATTGTTTCTACAGAGCACATCTTATAAAACATATACAAAAGATTCTCGCGAAATGCGTAGTCTCCCATTTAAATGCATTATACAAAAATGTTTGTGTGATGCAAACAAATGCGGAATTTTCAAATTTTTAGTATCAACCCATAAGCATAATAACCAACACTAATTACCCTTCTGTGCCAAAAGAAAACTTTCCACCTGATCTGTAAACATCTAAAATACCTGTAATGTTCAACAAAATTTGTTTTGAAGGCGTCAATGGGAGCTATGCTCGCTGTATTTCCAAACTTACTCATTTGGGTTAGTACACAACATAGTAGAACTTATGGATACAGATTCATGCAGGACATTTCTTTAGAATGCTAAAATCAGCTATTTGTTTCGATAAGACTTAAGAAAGTGTGATACTTCTTGCATATTATGTCAATTTCTCTTGTTTTGGTTATAGGGACTTGCTCACAGATTTTCCTATTTTTAAAATATGCCATTAAACATCTAAACTGGAAATACTAAAGCACCTGAACGTAAGAGCTCAAGTATTATAACAAGTAAAGCATAATCAAACAAATATAAAGTACCACCACAGACTATCGAACAAAAAACCTCCTAATCACAACTCAGTGCATATTTACTTAGTGTCAGCAATTCATGCATTCTTTTTAACAATTTTCTTTAATTTTTGGAATCTGTGACAAAAATTGCTAATTTGACATTTTGTCACAAAGTCCCTTTCAGTTTTCAATGACAAGTACCAGTAAATCTGTAACTGGGTAAACTTAACAATTGTTTATATTTTCTTAATGTTTACGTCTATTCCACAAGGTCAGCCACTAGAAAAGATTTTGTGGACAAATGGGAGAAATAAACACAAAATTACTATTCACATTTGAAATATCGACTCTATATGCCATTCTTAATGGGAGACTGGGTAATACGTTGGCGAGAACTTTTCCATAATATTGGAGGCCTGTCACATTTGTCCACAGAACCATATTTAAAGTGGAATCATTGAAGCAAATTCACATCCCTACAATACACAGATTTCTGTGTAATTTGGTTGGATTCTTCCAAGTAATTTATGATTGAGATATTTAAAGAGTTAGCAGACGCAGATACTGACAATGGTCAAAATATCATCGCATAAGCTTTCTGGCCTGTGACCCGTAGAGATAAAATCATTCATCAACTTGCAAATGGCAATATGCACATGGTTTGGCACAAAGTTTTTAAACACATCTGGTGGGAGAGCAGGTGGCCACAAGTCACTAAATAATCATTGGACTGGAACAATCCAATGATATGCGCATCAAGGCTCCGCATGGTGAACATTTGTGGCAAGTTATCTGAATATATATGAAGAATTTTAATTCATTAAAATAAGACGTTGCGAGGAACAAGCACAGTAAATTGCACAACTCACTCAAACTGATTCAACTAAATTCGCCAATAATATGCACAATTAGGCTTGGTACTGGCCTTCATACAACCAAGGTACCAATATACAACACACAATATCAAATATGGATTTGCTAGACAATTCTGTAACAATGAACATCTTTGCCCAGTTTTTCAGCGGTTAAAGAAAGTTGTTAAATCAAAATATTGATAACAAGCAACAGATGACAAACAACTGACGACCGACAATGACTGACCAAAATATCTCACACTTGATTGCGATCATACTACATTAGGTTGGCAAGCCACTGAGGCAGTGACTGTTGTTGATATCAATGTCATCATACCTTGGTAAGACCTTGGGTTGAATTCTCGACTTGACAACTATCCCAACCACAGTGACTTCCATCTAAGTAAGAAGAATGTAAACAGCTTTAAAAATGTCGTCTGCAAAAAATTCATGTTATTATGTTAGGTCCAGTGGATTGGAGGAATTTTATGCATCCACCATTTATATTTACGTATATCAGTCATGAACCTACAAATTATACCAGTTATAACCGAGTTATTATACTTGGGGGTTCATAGGTTGCATTATTTGTATTTTCCTAGACAATTTCTGCTATTTTTCAAATGTCTATAAAAGCATTTTGTTAAACACGCTGAGTGAAATACCATGTCTTCTGCATCTGCATAAAATCACTCACGGAGCAATTTTTAACAACGGTTCAACTGTTGAAGCGGATTTTTTTCACAATGTGGATACAGACATATGAAAAAGCAACAATCACACTGGTGACTGTGTATGTAATCTGGGGCCAGTTTACAAAAACATTTAAGTTAAACTACATTAAAGTACATATAAATTTGTCTATAACAGTTATGTAAACAATACAAATGATAATAATGAACCCTTAGCACAAAGTCATGTGCATGAAAAATTCTTGTAACAGTGTCATATACATGAATAACAATAATACACAGTGTCATACAAATGCTAGGAACAAGAGGCACAAAAGCGGCTGTATTGCTCCACTGGCTTATCAAGATCGGAGCGTCAAAAGCGAAAAATTATTAATAAAAGCCAAACATAAGATTTAGTTCTGGAATACAGCCCCAGCCTGTACATGTTTCCTAGTTTCAGCATTCTCATAGTACAAGCAAGCTGTAATCTGAAGTGGGATTCATGGGAGGAAACTAAACCATCCTCCATGAAATGGTTCCTGATCGTGAGTTCTAATAACTTTTTAAACATCCCAGAGCAACTAATATCTGCTTTTCCAAGCAGTAAAATTGCTTTTCCAAGCAGTAAGACTTAAGTATTACCCAATCATTTTTCAAATAATTGAAGGCTGATTGATAAAATTAAGTACATGAAATTGCATTACCCAATATATTTACATTAACTGATTGTTGAAAACACCCAAATTAAGTAAAACAACCATTACTGGTGCCACGCACACGTGATGTGTCTTAACAGATGCATATGGAAGGAGAATTAATATATTTTATGTTTCAAAACACCAACTTGACATTGCCCAGTCGAAATGAGTATTGTATTGCACTATACGCTTTAAAAAAATGTAGTAATTCTCCTTTTGACAACACTTTTGATGCGTATTAAAACAAAATATCATGCAATTAAGGTTTGCTGATCCTAAATTTCACTGGTCGTAGAAGAGTCAAAATTGAAATTTCTAAGGCGTCTAGCTGACAGTGCTCCAGACAAGCTTTTGAACTGGGGGTAAATTTATGTGTACTTCTGAAAATTTGGCAGCAATTTTTGGGGGTAAATGAACAATGTTTAGGATAATTAGTGGTTAATTTACATCCAACAAACTTTAGACTATGTGGAACAAGAAATATTTTTAAACAAGAGGGCCACAATGGCCCTAGGTGGCTCAACTGATATCTATGTATGAAGTTTCATTAAAATATCTCAATAAGTTATTGAGCGAAAACTGTTTTTCTATTTTTAGTAACAGTGACCTTAACCTTGACCCCGCCCACCACATAAGTAAAGCAAGGTCTTGATATAAAGTATCTACGCATGAAGTTTCATTAAAATATCTCAATGGGTTCTTAAGTTGTTGAGCGTTAACCGTTTTTCTACTTTTAATAACAGTGACCTTGATCCCACCCACCCCATAAGCAAACCCAAGTGAGTCTCGATATAAGATATGTGTATTATGTTTCATTTAAATATCGCAATGCTTTCTCAAGTTATTGAGCGGAAACCGTTTTTCTATTTTCAGTAACAGTGACCTTGACACTACCAACCCCATATGCAATCCCAAGCAATGTCTCGATATAAGGTACTTATGTATTAAGTTTCATTAAAACAGTTCAATGCGTTCTCAAGATATTTAGCGGAAACCATTTTTCTATATTTAATTATGGTGACCTTGAACCCACCCACCCCATATGCAATCCCAATCAAGGTCGCAAACTAATGTATTTATGTATTAAGTTTCATTAAAATATCTCAATGCGTTCTTAAGATATTGAGCGGAAACTGTTTTTCTTTTTTTAGTAACAGTGACCTTGACCTTGACCCCTCCCACCCCATATGCGGTCCCATGCGAGGTGTCAATATAAGGTATCTATGTATAAAGTTTCATTAAAATATCTCAATGCATTCTGAAGTTATTGAGCGGAAACCATTTTTCTATTTTTAGTAACAGTGACCTTGACCCCACCCATCCCATATGCAATCCCAATCGAGGTCTCAATATAATGTTTTAACCAAATATGAAACCCCTGGGCCTTGTGGTTTCAGAGAAGAATTTTTAAATCATTTTGCCATTTACGTCTATTTTAACCATGTGAGCCCCTGGGTGTGCCCAGCTTTAACCCCAGGTGCATCATTTGAACAATCTTTATAGAGGACCACTACACGATGTTACATACCAAATATAAAACCTCTAGGCCTTGTGGTTTCAGGGAAGAAGATTTTTAGTCATTTTGCTATACAAGTCTATATAAACCATGTGACCCCCGGGGCGTGGCCAGTTTTGACCCCAAGGACATAGTTTCAACAATCTTTGTACAGGACCACTAGAGGATGTCACATATCAAATATGAAAGCTGGTTGTCACAAAACTCTGATGTTGGAAAAAATGCACCCAAATACCCTAGTGCACAAGTTCACATGCTGATGAATATGCTTATAAAGTTTCATTAGAGTCTAGCAGTTATACGTTTTGAGTTCAAGCGACACAAATCCAAAATTGTCATTTTTTGCTAAAAAAAAAAGGTCAACTCCACGGATGGCGGAAAAAAACTGCACCAAAATACCCAGGTGCACATGTTCACATACTGAATAATATGTTAATAAAGTTCCATCAGTCTAATAATAATACTTTTTGAGTTACACGTGACACAAGTCCAAAAATGTCATTTTTTGCTAAAAAAAGGTCCATAACTCCGGCGATGTCCAAAAAACTGCACCTAAATACCCAGGTGCACAAGTTCAATTGTTGATTAATATGTATGTAAAGTTTCATCACAGTAGCAGTAATACTTTTTGAGTTATGTGCAACACAAGTCCAAAAATGTCATTTTTTTGCTAAAAAAGGGGCCATAACTCCACTGATGTCTGAAAAAACTGCCCCAAAATACTCAGGTGCACAAGTTCACATGCTGATTAATAAGTTTATAAAGTTTCATCACTCTAGCAATCATACTTTTTGAGTTACATGCGACACAAGTCCAAAAATGTCTTTTTTTGCTGGGCCATAACGCTGCTGGTGTTGGAAAAAAATGCACCAAAATACGTAGGTGCACAAGTTCACATGCAGATTAATATGTTTGTAAAGTTTTATCACTCTAGCAGCAATACTTTTTGAGTTATGCGCGACACAAGTCCAAAAAATAACTTTTTTTTACTAAAAAAGGGCTTTAACTCCGCTGATGTCGGAAAAAACTGCACCAAAATACCCAGGTGCACAAGCCCCAATGCTGATGAATAAGCTTATAAAGTTTCATAACTCTAGCAGTTATACTTTTTGAATTATGCGCGACACAAAAATCCAACGGAAGGACGGACAGACAGACAAGGGCAAATCTAATCCCCCTCCCCCTCTAAAGTGGGGGCATAACAAACTTCATTTGCAGAGAATATTATTGAACCTAGTTGTTTTGTTTCTGTAAACATTTGAAAAACATATACTATTTTATTACATAAACATTGGTCACAGGTGATACTTTTGCGGGCGTGCAACAATTTGTAGTAGTAGTAACAGAGATATGAATGGAATGTACATGAAGTACCATAAAGCGCCTGCTCACTATTGATAAACTTTGCATATAGCAAGTTTTCACTAAAGAGCACACATTTCTAGGTGTGTGTTTTAATCCTTATAGAACCATGTCTTCCAAACTTAATTATTGTCTCATATACATGTATACCCTTTTCATAAATATTATGTTAATAATAGGAAATTATCTTGAATTAATATAAGCTGAACTTCAATATCTCAAAGTCGCCGAGAGCTCACAAACGACTTCGAGATATCAGCAGTTCGACATCTCCAAAAAGAGACCTTTTATAAGCATTTAGTCTAAATGTTCACGAAATTGCAATACAACATTGCCATCCTGTATGCATATACTGAACTGTAAACCAGTGGAAAATAATTCAAGTTTACAAACGCTCGTTTAAATATGTGTCGAGATGTTTGCGATCTGAGAGAAACTTGGTCCTGGCTTTTGATATTGTCACAGGCATCAACACTTCAAGATAAACAAAAATAAGTGTGAAAATACTTGTAAGGACAGAAAACCTAGGCAACATTACCTAAAATTCAAGTTAAAACTTCGAGATAACAATATTCATTTCATATAAATTAAGAAGGAAAAAAGTATACAATTATTTTTTAGATAACCTGAACTTTATTTGTTATGTGAGTTTGAGATTACTAAGTTCAGCTCTATGTCTATATACAATGCAATACTTTGGATATGCCCCTTTAAATCAAAGGTACACAAATAATATTATTTAATTATGGCATGAATGTTCAGGTCTTGAATGGGTGGTGAAGCATAATAGACACTGAAAGGAATTCAATCCATTTTATTTCCAAAAAGAACATGGTAAATTGGCTAGTGAACAAACCTCAAACAATATAAATGGTTTATTTTGTTGATCAGGGGCCAGATTACAGAAAACATCTTAAATATTTTCAATGTTCAAATTTTTGAAGTGTAATATTTCTAAAACCGCACATAAAGTTGTGAATTTCTTTACAGAAAAGTAATTAATAATGAATAGTATAACTGATTACAATGAAACTGAAGAACACGATCATAAATGTTAAATAAAGGTTATTAGAGACAAGAAAAGGTGGTGGATAAAATCAACACACCACAGTTAATAACAAGAGCAGTTTGTAGAACAGTTATGCACCCTCTAGGTTAAAAGCAATCTTTTAAATATCAAGTTTTGGAACTGTTGGACTGTTGGACATACGGAGCAAAAACTGCTTAAAAGGACAATTTTTTATAAATCAACTCTGCAGTTCCTGGAGTGTTTTGGTTGATCATCAAACTTGACAATGATACTATAACCTCAAATATTTTCATCAAGTTTGGTAAGATTAAATGAAAACTGTTGGACTAATGCCTAGATCACGAATAGAACGGGCCTATCCGATTTTAATGAATGGTAAAGCATCGGTTTACATGATTTTCATGGGGAACAAGCAGTTTGAGCAAGAACCAGCTACCGGCTGCTGACTGGACGCCACCCGTGCAGTGAATATGTGAATAGGACGGTCGCCGCGCAGGATTGTAGATGACTGCAACTAAAATGTATTGACAAAGGTATCCAGTCCATGTAAGTCGGCCAGCCACTGCCCGACAATACAAGGGCCTGCCAGTGCCTGTATAGGCACCGCCCAATACCATGACGATAACTGTACATCAGTCGGTTCCTTTCGGGGCGCCCACATGTTTGCTGTTGAAATTTTAGAATGGTTGTAAAGTAGAAAAATCGTATGGCCTTCGCAGATCCAAGAAAATGCAGTCCAGCAATTGGACGGTGCCGGGCTGAAGTGTTCTCGAAGTCTCTGACCCCGAAATAAATCGCCTAGTCGCCATTAACTTTCTAAGTATTTCTTGAACTTTGAGGGCAGCATCCGATGAGCACAATTTTCAGCTGCCACCGCCCAATTGGAATGGCTTCCTGGTGGGCACCATCCGATTTTGGATAAAACAGATGCAGTCCGGTGGCAGTTCCTTATTTTTGACCAGGGCATTTAGCGTAACCGCTAAAATGGCCAATTTTAGATAATTCAAGTACCATAAATCCACAAATCCTGGGGCGATTTGGCTGATTATCAAACTTGGCTGAAAGTTTATGCCGATAAAAATTTTCATGAAGTTTGGTTATGATCGGATGACAACTATTTAACTTAGAGTAAGGAAAACGAGAAACGGAAACGGAAGTGGTCTACCAACCAACCGACAGACAGACCGACATTAACCAATATACCCCGCCATCTTTGAAGGGGGGCATAACTACTGTACATGTGGTAGATGTTGTTGTTACTATACTAAATTAATGAGGAAATTTTTATAATTGTGCTCTAAGTCGGATAAATCTTTCATAGCGTATGTAAGAGCCAGTAATTTAAATTGCCATTTAGAAGGGATATGAAACTATGGCCAGTCTTCTTAAACATCCTTGAGAAAATATTTAAACTTAAGGAGTGCATTTTCTGTATGATTTTACGACAATAATTTTTATTTCACAAAGATGCGAAAGTTTATTTTGATCTCAAAGTCAGGAAAGGAAACACATTAACATGTCCCAATTATACAGCTGTAAATTTTTAATCTAACACATTTATTCATAACCTGTAAATAACTTACATTTCACGAACATACCAAGGTATTACAAATCTATTGTCTAGTTTAGCGGCACAGTTTTACACGAAGGAATTCGCTGGGGAGGCTATCACAGTTGTCAAGCTATTTAAAATATTGTAGTGTATACTAATTTGTTTTCAAACTCAATAATAATTTGTTGGATCATAGACAGTTTTAAAGCATTGTTTGGCTTTGTTTTTCACTGAAAGGGTCAAAGACGCACTGATTACTCTGTGCCAAAGATCTATTACAGAACAATGTGTTAAGGGATTTATTATTGTGGTTTTGTATGTTGACAATTGTTTTATCATTCTGCTTCAAAACTGTAGTGTCATTAGCAAGAGATATGATATCATTTACACCTGAATTCCTTTAACAGTACTTATATACTCCAATCAAGATCAGAATAAATTGAACCAGTAACAAACAGAATTTATACGCTTTCATGCCCATTAAACAATACAAAGTTAAAATACACTCAAACATAATACAAGAGGGCCAAAGTGGCCCTGGGTTGACCCTGAGTTGTCACAAAAATAGATTGAGGGCAAGAGCCGAGTGTCATACAATGAATGTCTAACCTCAAACTAGGGCTATGTAACTTCCAATTTCATAGCCAAAACTCTAATGTATCTATTCTCCCCTCAAGAAATTATCTTAGAAATTTATTTGACAATTGTTTTTATTTTATTTTTTTATCTTACACATATCTGCTAGCATCACATTTTATTTTGTCTAGTTTGTGACTTCTTATATTTTGAACAAAATGGCAGATAACGAAGGCTTAAACTGAATTTTATTATTTTAAGGAATTTGGTAGCAAGTCACGCAAGGAACATTTTTGTTAAATTATTTTTAAAGTTAGCTAATTTTTCAAGCTTTTGGTTGCCAGAGTTTTACTGATACTCCTTTAAATTGAAGGAAAATGATAAAGGATCAAAGAATGATCGCATTTTGCACTCTGGACTCTTAACGTTTATGCCTACTGATCAATACAAATACAATACAAATTAAAAATTCAGTTGAACCTCATCAGTCATCCTGGCCAATAATAACGGACATTCGATCTAAACATTTCATCATTGCTTTTTAGACCCAGAAAAATATAAAGTTGTAAAAATAGCAAAATAAAAGCATTTGATTTTGTTTCTTAAAATTAGTAAAAGATAATGGTAAAATATTGCTACAAAAACAAGCATGGGCTTGGGTTAATTGCGATTTCCAAATGCATGGCGTTTACTAGAGAAACTGAAGTCTGTCTACAAGCAGTCGTTTTTGTTTTTTAGTGGCGGACAACTACAAGGAGCGAATTGGTACGTTTTATAAAATTCATAACTTGACACTGTGCAGAATGATTTTGCAGATGTTAGATCACGTATCAGGTCGTACCATCAATGTAGACAATTAAAATATTTACTTGTATGGATTTTCTCTATTACCCAACGAAGATTTCTGTGTAATTTGGTTGAATTCTGCCCAGGGTTTTAAGTGTTAAGTGACGCATTGATACAGGCACAAACATCGGACGAAATTCATCTTGGGCTTTAAACTAATTTTTTTAAACACGTCTGGTGGCAAAGCAGGAGCCTCTTAGTCACTTAATAAGTAAGCCACAAGTCACTAAATAATTATTGGACAGGAATTTTGCCCAATGTTGAAAGTGTTAACTGACTCAATGACGCACGCACACACAACGGACGAAACACACAAAATAATTAATGGGCTTGTCACAATTTTTGTTAAAACATGTCTGGTTAGAAAGCAGAGGGCCACAAGTGACTAAATAAGGAGGCCACAAGTCACTAAATAATCATTGGAACATGCCTATTATATGCGCAACAAGGCATGGTACTGAGTGCTAAGTACTTCAATTCATTACAAGAAGTTGCAGAGAACAAGAACAGACAAGTAATTTTCATCAAACAACTCACTCAGAATTATTAGATTAGAACTTGACAATAGAATGCACAATTTGGCTTGGTACTGGCTTTCATTGGACCAAGTTACTAATGGCATTACAATGAATAATTGTCTTAAAACACAGTGTCTGATCCAAGTGACAACACATAGTATCAAATGTGGATTCCTATGCAATTCTGTGAAGACTGAACATATACGACCAGTTTTTTCAACTTCCATTCAGCGGTTACAGAGAAGTTGTTTCAGGCGAAAGGTTAATAACAAACGACAGGCAAAAAACAACTGACGACAAACCATGACTGACCACAATAGCTCACACTAGCACACTTCAATCTCAGGTGAGCTAAAACTAGAATTGTCACATGAGTGACGGATATACCCCCACAATATGGCCTTGTCACAAAACTATGGCATCCATTTGAAAGAAATGGACACAGTGAGAATGCTTTAATTTGTGAATGTTTAACAGTGTGTTTGGAAAAATTTAATTTCAATATGAGCCATAACTCTGTCAACATTTAGTGGTTTGCAACAAAAGTCGAACCTGACCTGTATTTCATGGTGTTACACCTATGTACCAAAAACAATTTAAATATGTTGAGCCTTTCATGAGTTACTGTTCTGAAACCATGTTTGTAGGGAATTTAAGTCAAAAAGAGGCCATAACTCTGTCAAAATTTAGTGTTTTGTAAAAAAAATCGAACCTGACCTGTATTTTATGATGCTACATACCAAAAATTATTTGAATATGTCAATCAATTCTTGAGTAATCGTCCGGAAACCATGTTTTTAGGGAATTGAAGTCAAAAAGGGACCATAACTCAATTTAGTGGTTTACAACCAAAGGCAAACATCACTTGTGTTCTGTTATGTTACAAACTGTACCAAAAATTGTTTGAATATGTCAAGCCTTTCTTGAGTTACCATCCGGAAACTATGAAAACCAACCAACCGACAGACCCACAAGCTCATTCCTATATAACCCCTAAACTTCGTTTGTGGGGGGGGGGAATATATGTTAATTGCAACCATACTTTATTTGGACAGCATGACAGCAACTATTGTTGACATCAATGTCATCTTACCTTGGCAAGAACTTGTGTTTGCAATCCTTTACTTGACAACTATCCCAACCACTGTCACTTCCACCTAGGCAGGAGGGAGGTCAGTACAGGTCCAGTGTCTGGCTCGAGTTCTATTGTTGCTGCTTACTGAACTTGAGTTTCTGGCTGACCAATTTGTCCTCCATACATCAACAGAGTATCCTACAAGTGAATAACAAGGCATTCATGTGGATATTGTAATATATAAATATCATAGGCAGTTAAAGGGTATAGAAAATATATTGCACCCAGAGGAGACTGATGTCAACCGAGGCCGAAGGGGGGCAATATTTACTATACCCCTCAATATGCCTGCAATATTTATTTTATTATACCGAACAAAAATACTGTAATTCAAAGAACTATTAAGTCGTACATAGTAGACGAAAGTTTAATATTGGAAAATCAAGAGCTCATCCACTTAGATTTTTTAAATTTATTTTAATAAGCGCCTACCGATTATTTGCTAATACGGATTTCTCAGAAAACACAAGATGCTAATTTTAGGCCCATGCGCTGTGTATATTTTGGTCCACGCGCGGGATATTATTAAAAATTATACCCCCCCCCCCTTGGGGTATATTACTTTCCAATGCCATGGTATATTAAAAATATGCAGGGATGGGTATATGGGATTTTATAATGGGAAAACGAAGCGAGGTATAATAATGGTAATTAAACAAAACAAATTCTGGGGTCAAATTCCACAAACTCTTAAGTAACTAGACATGTGTCTGTAGGACACAGATGCCCCCACATTCCGCTGGTTGTCACAAAACTCTGCTGATGTCGGAAAAAACAGCGCCAAAATGCCCAGGTGCACAAGTTTACATGGTGATGAATATGTTTATAAAGTTTTATCAATGTAGCAAGTATAGTTTTTGAGTTTCACATGGCACAAGGTGACAAGGTCATTTTTTGCAAAAAAAGGGCCATAACTCTGCTGACGTCAGAAAAAAACTGCGCCAAAATACCCAAGTGCACAAGTTTACATGGTGATGAATATGTTAATAAAGTTTGATCAATGTAACAGTTATTCTTTTCGAGTTACAAGCGACACAATTCCAAAAATGTCATTTTCTGCTAAAAAAGGGCCATAATTCTGAAGTCAGAAAGAACTGCACACAAATACCCAGGTGCACAAGTTCACATGCTGATAAATACGTTTATAAAGCATCAATGCTCTTGTAGTTATACTTTTTGAGTTACGCGTGACACAAAAATCCGGCAGGCCAGACGGATGGACAAGGGCATATCTTATTTCTGTTTTAATGCCCCCACTTTTAGAGAGGGGGGGGGGCAGGAGGCATAAAAACAGAACAGAAAAATCAGATATGTTATATATATAAGATACATGCATTTATTTCAAACACAAACATCATTTCCTAGATATTCTCATGCACAGACATGTATATTTCGTTTAAAAAACATTTTAATGCAAAAAGTTTACCCCGTGATTCGAACCCTAGTCGATTGGTTGATAGGTAGACACGCATACAACTACACAATCTGTCCTTGCTTAAACCTAGCGGTAACTAAAGCTACATTCAATTGTATCTATAACTGAATCTAAAATAAGTAATACAAACATCTCCAAATATACACGAACACACTTCAATGTTTTCGCGCTATAGTTTCCAACAAGATTGTCAAAGGTGACTATACAGCTATATACGGTCACACTTCCCCACCCTCTGACGCCATGTTTTACAAAAAATAAAAATGATCTGAAGGAATTTGGTAGAGGGTCACCCAAGAAACATTTCTGTGAAATTATTTTGAAATTCAAACAGTTGTTTCCTGAAAAGAATATTGTCATAGTTGCAATACAGCCATATATGGTCAAATTTCTAGTGGTCATGTTTTTTTAACAAGTCAACATGACTTTAAAGGGATTTGGAAACCTAAGAAACATTTCTGTGAAATTATTTGGAAACCCAAAACGTGGTTTCTGGCAAGACTGTGAAAGTTGCCTATATGACAATATACGGTTGAAATTCCCCACCGCTGTCGGCTATGGTTTTTAATGCATCAAAATTATTTGCGGGAATTTGGTAGAAGGGAACCCAAGAAACATTTCTGTGAAACTATTTTAAAATCCAGAATGTGGTTTTTGACAAGAAGATTGTCAAAGTTGCCTATACAGCCATATATTAGAAAACATTCACACACCCCGGTGGCCATGTTTTTTAACATGTTTTTTAACAAATCCAAGTTATTTGAAGGAATTTTGTGGGGTGTCACCCAAGTAACATTTCGGTGGAATTTCTTTAAAATCCAGCGAGTGGTTTCTGACAAGATTTTTTAAGTTTGTTATTTTTCAAAGCTTTTGGTTATCAAGGCAACCAGAGTTGTACATATATTCCACCGAATTTGTAGGTATATGATAAAGGACCACCCCAGGAACATTCCTGCCAAGTTTTGTTAAAATCCACCAAGTGGTTTCAGAAATTTTGTTTGAAGTAAATTGACAACACATGACAAACAAAGGACGCCTGACACTGGACAGAGACTGACCACAATAGCTCACATCCTGAGCACTTTGTGATTCGGTGAAAAGTGTTCAGGTGAGCTAAAATGTCACCCTGGCCAATACTAACAAAAATTCCATTTAAACATTTTGACATTGTTTTTAGACAGATCATATTCTACTCATGTTTTTCAAACTTCATTACTTTTTGTTGTACCATAAAACGCTTAAATGGCACGTTATTTCCGCTCAAGTTGTTCACATTGTTTTCAACTGTTAGGGTCAGAGTAGCACTGGTTTCATTGTGCCAAAGAGATATTAAAGAACAAAGTATTAATGGATCTGTGGGTAAGCTTCAGTGAGTTTACAATTGCTTTTTCATGCTAATTGATTTTCCTTTCATATTCTGATTTAATGTTGTAGTCATTAGCTGGAGATATGAAATGATTTGCACCTGACTTTCTAAACCTGTGGTTTGCTTTGAGCATTCTACTTTACATTCTACCAATTTTGATACCTAGAAATAAACTTCAAATTATAGGCAGTTTTAACAAAAGATGCACAAATGCAAGATTAGAAAAAGAAACATGGAAATTTCACACAAAAAACAACAATTTTTCTAATGAAATGCATAAAAGTCAGCACAACAATGAAAGTTCTGGGTGCCATATGCATTCCTAAGCGAGGTCTCGTTATAAGGTATATATGTATACAGTTTCTTTAAAATATCGCAATGTGTTCTCAAATTATTGAGCAGAAACCATTATTGTATATTTAGTTACATTGACCTTGACCTTGATCTCACCCACCCCATATGCAATCCTAAGTGTAGTCTAGATACAAGGTATCGATGTTGTCAGTTCCATTCAAATATCTTGATGCATTATAAAGTTATTAAGCGGACACCATTTTTCTATTTTTAGTAATGGAGACCTTGACCCCACCCACCCCATATGCAATCCCAAGCAAGGTCTCTATATAAGGTATATAATATGTATGAAGTTTCATTAAAATATCTCAATGCGTCCTCAAGTAATTGAGCGGAATCCAATTTTCTATTTTTAGTAAAGGTGACCTTGACCTTGACCCCACCTACCCCATATGCAATCCCAAGAGAGGTCTCAATATAAGGTATCTATGTATGAAGTTTCATTATAATATCTTGATACCTTTTCAAGTTATTGAGCGTTACTTTTAATAACTGCGACCTTGACCCCAACCATCCCATATGCAATCCCAAGCGAGGTCTTGATAAAAGGTATCTATGTATGAAGTTTCATTAAAATATTGCGATGCATTCTCAAGTGATTGAGTGGAAACTGTTTTTCTATATTTAGGAACGGTAACCTTGACCATGACCCCACCCACCCCATATGCAATCACAAGGGAGGTCTCAATATAAGGTATCTATGAAGTTTCATTAAAATATCTCAATCCGTTCTCTAATTAGAGAGCAGAAACGAAAAGTTGACACAGCCACACCACCTACACACTCGCCCACCTGCCTGCCTAACGACATGCCCCAATCTTCGAAAAATTTGGTTAATAAAATGAACCAATAACCAACACCATTCAGTACACCGAGGCATCAGAAACCGAATATCTGGAATATAAACACACTTTTCATCTTTACGATCACTTACACATAGTGGTTTCTTAGCTGTGAAAGTCAGAATGAAATCTGCCAAGCAGTTGAAGAGGAGTAGAGTAAACACAATTTTGGAATGTAGTGACAGACAGACAGATAGACAAGTGCAATGCTTAATGCTTCCCACTTTGTGGGGACATAAATACAGTCCAACCTAGTCATCCTCCTGGCAAATTTGATTTCAACATTTCAACGTCATGTACACCCAAAAAAAGTTATATAAATTGCTTAATAAAAGAGTTTTAAAAAATGGCACACAGTAGGTAGATGATACTAGATGCCTGTTGGCAACATGTCGAGCCCATTGTCAAGACAATGGTGAATATTTGTGCAAAACTATGTCAAACTCTACCCACAAATGAAGAACATCTGGTCCAGACAAGCTGTATTATGCCAAAATTTGACCTTTGACTTGTAAGTGTAACATTGACCTTTGAGCAAGGTTACGGGTCTTGCGTGCAACTCCACACGGAACATTTGTGGCAAGGTATTTTAAAATTCCCTGATTACAGTCCAGACAAGCTGTATCATGTCCATATTTGACCTTTGACTTGTGAGCAACGCGCCGTCTCCACATGGTGAACATGTGCGGAAATTTATTTTACAATTCCCTGATGAATTATGAATTGACGGTCTGGACAAGATAGGGCTGATTCACAGACTCATGGACCAAACTGCAACTGTGACAACCAAGACAGACCGCAAGTGGGCGCGACAAAAATATTGCTCCAAAAACATGCATGGACTTTGGTTAGTTGGAGGTACAAATTTACAAATGCATGGCTCTTACAAAAAGAAACAAAAGGTGTTTGTAAAACAGGTATGCCCCCTCTAGGTTAAAAGCAATCTTTAAAATATCATAATCCAGTTTAGTGAAGATCGATTGAAAACTGCTGGACATGGAGAGCAGAAACTGCTAATATTAAATAAATCATAGGCCACAAATCTGCAGTTCCCGGGGCAATTTGGTCGATTTTCAAACTTGTCTAAGATATATGATGTCAAACATTTTCATCAAGTTTGGTGAAGATCAGATTAAAACTGTTGGACTTTGATAGTGGAAATGGCTTAAAAGGCCAATTTCAGATAATTCAAGGACCATTACTCCACAATTCTTGAAGCGATTTAGCTGATTATCGAACTTGGCTGAGATATTATGCCCACAAACATTTTCATGAAGTTTTGGTGAAGATCGGATGAAAACTGTTGGACTTGAGAATGGAAACGGGTAACATGGCTAAAAAGGCCAACATTAGATGATTCAAGAGCCATAACTCTGCGATTCCTGGGGCAATTTGGCTGATCATCGAACCTGGCCAAGATATTTAGTCCAAAAACGTTTCATAAAGATAGGTGAAGATCGGATATAAACTGTTTGACTTAAAAAATGGAAACGACAGTAGTCGCCCGACCGACCGACAGAATGACCAACATTAGCACACACAACCCATATACCCCGCCATCTTTGATGGGGGGGGGGGGGCATAATTACATGTATAAATGGCAACCATAAAACAAGAATGCTAAAAATTGTTAAAGTGAAACTGAAAACTACAAACTGTTGGTTTTATATTTAAGTGGCGAACAAATACATATCAGGAAGCAAATTTGTACTTCGATAATGTTTATAAAAATTCAAAACTTGACAGACTGTGCAGAAATTTTAGTGTATAATTTCGCAAATGTTACATCACGTCGTACCAGCAATAAAGACAAACAATACTTGCTAGTATGCAAAATGGATTTTCTCTTTCACTCATGGATGTGTGTAATTTGTTTGAATTCTGCCTAGTGTTAAAAGTGTTATCTGACGCACTGACGCACACACACACAGACACACACACACACACACACACACGCACACGCACACACACGATTAAATATATTTTGGACTTAAAACAGATTTTTTTAAAACACATCTGGTGGAAAATCAGGAGGCCACAAGTCATTAAATAATTGTTGGGACAAGAATTCTGCCCAGTGTTACCAGACGCATTTCCACTTGCACACACGATGGACTGAAACACGCCTGTTATATGTGCAAGAAGGCATCTTGCTAAGTACCAAGAAGTTATGGGGAACAAGCACAGACCAGTAAATTTTACGGCAAAACTGACTCAAAATACTATTGGAACTTGTCAACAGTATGCAAAATTCGACTTATTACTGGCTTTCAGTTAACCAAGTTATTTATGGCATTACAATGAATAAGAGACTAAAAATATGTCGTCGGACGCAAATCGAAACACACAAATGAAATATGGATTACATGAAATACATGCCCAGTTTTTTTAACTTTCAGAGAAGTTGTTACAAGTAAAATACAAAATGTTGTTAACAAACAACAGACGACAAACAACTATGACTGACCACTAGTAGCAATAGTCGTTGATGATCTGGAAAGCAGAAAAAATCACAACGCTGATAGCGTAGAAAGACTGGCGACAAAAGAAACTAAAAGCATGTGAATAATGAGCGCATTTTGGCTAAAAAGGAAACATTTGTTTAAATTAAGTTCAATTTCCCACCTTTAAACTTGATAATATGACATTTTATTCAGTAGTATACAACATCATAATAACAATTTATTCGTAAGTAACAAACAAATATTTTTCAAGCTAATTATCTATGCAAACAGAATTATATACATCCTAGTTAACAAGTCAATCTGCAAAGAGTCATGCAGAATAAATGCTAAAGCGTGGAATCATCGATTGTGCTTTGTAGGTGACTCAGTCAAAAGTAGGTCATACGCTGCATGCTCTCGATTTTCCATACTACAGTTTAAAATAAATACATTGCATCAATTTGTTGTCAAAATATTCAGACTAAGAATCTGTAATAAGAAGTAACACTGACAAAATAACTCAAAAATAACTGATGTAGCGCAATAATTAAGTGGTCTTATTCTAGGACACCCAGGTGAATATTTCTTTTACATTGAAGTAAACAACGAAAATAAGGGTGTCATTAACTTGACCTAACATTTTTAATAAATTGACTTTTTAGAAACTGTATTTGTAATAAATCACATAATTTACACATCATATAATACACATGACATATTATCTTAATTAATTAATTAAGGTAAGAAAACATTTCAGCTTTAGATTAACTGATTCGTAGCCTGCAAAGAAAAGAAGTAGTATTCCGCGATACCTTTTTTGGACATAACTCTCTCAAAAGACCCTTGACTTCCACTAACAATCTAAAAACACATTAACTTGACCCAATTATAAACCAGTAAATTTTTTATCAAATGCATTTATTCATAACTTGTAGGCATTTTACATTCCACAAAACAATCCAGAATGTATTACAAATCTTTTATATAGCTTGGCATGACCATTTGGCTCAAAGGAATTCACTGGGGAGGGGTATCACATTTGTCAAGCTATATGAAATATTCATGTGTTTAGTCATTTGGTTTCAAACTCGTCATAATAATTTGTTGGACCATAGAAAGTTTTTAAGGCGTATAATTTCTCCCAAATTTTTTGCTTTGTTTTCTGCTGAAAGGGTCAAAGCAACACTGATTACTTTGTATCAAAGATCTATTAAAAAAACAATGTGTTTAAGGATTTATGATTGTGAGGATTGTATGTTAACAATTGTTTTACATTTCTATAAAAAAAAACTGTAGTCATTCGCAACAGATATGATACTATTTTCACCGCAATTTCTGAAATGGTGGTTATATACACCAATCAAGATAAGAATAAAATGGACCAAAACAATCAGGACAGACAAAGGAATTTAAACACACTTTTGTGCCCAATAAACAATACATATTTAAGTGGTTAAGTTAGCAACGTGGTAGTGTTTGTAAATTAGAATTAGAAAAAATCACCAACATTTCTGACAGCGAAAATCACAATAAAAATTTACTTGAAAACGGATCTCAAATATGAATATGTGTACGTTACAGTCCATATGCATAATACCCAAAGGAAATAAAATGTTTAAAATGCATAAATGTAATAAAATTAATTATTTGAAAAAAATATAGTTTTAAAGCTGATATTTACAACGTAACATCACGATATTCAGTTGTTCTTATTGTATATTATTACACGGTCTTTTGAAAACACCACTGACAATTAGGTTAGGTTAGTATTGCATATAACATACATAAACTGTTGGCAAACTCCACGTGGACGGCGTGCAGCACATTTTTTCATGCCCCATAGCTGTAATTTTGTTGCAAACTCAGGAAGCAAATTAAAATTGTCTAGGGTGAATGCCCAATATACGTGTAAGCTGATGAAGCCAAACTGTTCCTTGTTTATCTTAAGTGGGTCAAGTTGTTGTTTGTTGCACTCCATGGGTGCCAGTCACAGTAATCGCTGCTAGGGCCAAAATTGTGTGTTTCGGGCAACGGTCTCAATCAAGAGGGCCAAAAGGCCGTAGGTTGCTCACCTGAGGGGCTAAGGAACTGCAGAACCTGAGGGGCTAAGGAACTACAGAACCTGAGGGGCAAAGGAACTACAGAACCTGAGGGGCTAAGGAACTACAGAACCTGAGGGGCTAAGGAACTGCTGTTCTGAGCAAGCTTCATGAAGATTCTGCTAAAAATGTGGCCTCTAGAGTGTTCACAAGCTTGTTTTTCAATTTGGCCTGGTGACCTATCTTCTGACCCCATGTGACCTGGTTTCAAATGTGTCTTAGATATCATATGGATAGATAATCTGAGCAAGTTTCATGATTATTGGGTTATAAATGTGGCATCTTGATTATTTACAAGTTTTTTTCTTAAATTTGTCCTGGTGACCTAGTTTGACCTGACATGAGCTAATTTCAAACTCGTCCGAGATCTCATTGAAACAAATGTTCTGAGCAAGTTTCAAGAATATTGGGCAAAGAATGTGATTTCTTGAGTGTTTACAAGCTTTTTCTTCAATTTGCCCTAGTGACCTAGTTTTTGACCCACATGACCCAGTTTTAAATTCATCTGAGGTATCATTGAGACAAATGTTCTGACCAAGTTTCATGAAGATTGGGCAAAAAATGTGACTTCTAGAGTGTTAAAAAGCTTTTTCTTCAATTTCACCTAGTGACCTAGTTTTTGACCTCACATGACCCAGATTTGAACTCTGCAGATATCATAGGGACAAATGCTCAAATCAAGTTTCATGACGATTGGGCAAAAATGTGACTTCTAGAGTGTTAACAAGCATTCTCTTAAATTTAACCTAGTGACTTAGTTTTTGACCCTACATGCCCAGATTCGAACTCTGCCAAGATATCTTTGGGACAATTGTTCTGAGCAAGTTTCATGTTGATTGGGCAAAAAATGTGACTTCTAGAGTGTTCACAAGCTTTTCCTATACCATATAAGGCAACCTGCCCCCCCCTCCCCACCCCCTGGCAGCTATGTTTTTCACCGGACCTGAACCATTTTTGAACTCGGCCAAGATATCGTCAGAACAAAGGGTCTGAGCAAGTTTCATGTTGATTGGGCAAAAAATGTGACTTCTAGAATGTTCACAAGCTTTTCCTGTAGCCATATAAGGAAAACCGAACCCCTCCCCCCTTGGTGGCCATGTTTTTCAACGGACCGGAACCATTTTCACACTCAGCTGAGATGTCATAAGAACAAAAGTTCTGAGCAAGTTTCATGTTGATTGGGCAAAAAAGGTGACTTCTAGAGTGTTCACAAGCTTTTCCTATAGCCATATAAGGAAAACTGCCAAGCCACCTGGAGGCCATGTTTTTGAACGGAGCGGAACCATTTTCAAACTCCACCGAGATATCATAAGAACAAAGGTTCTGAGCAAGTTTTATGTTGATTGGGCAAAAAATGTGACTTCTAGAGTGTTCATTACCTTTTACTATACCAATATAAGGAAAACTGCCCCACAACCTGGCGGCCATGTTTTTCAAAGGACCAGAACCATTTTCAAACTCACGCGAGATATCATAAGAACAAATGCTCTGAACAAGTTTCATGTTGATTGGACAAAAAATGTGACTTCTAGAGTGTTCACAAGCTTTTCCTTTAATTTGATCTAGTGACCTAGTTTTTGACCCCACATGACCCAGATTCGAACTCAGCCGAGATGTCATTGGGACAAATGTTCTGACCAAGTTTCATGAAGATTGACCACTAAATGTGGCCTCTAGAGTGTTCACAAGGTAGATGTTGACGACGAACGATTCATGACGCACAAAAGGTGATCACAAAAGCTCACCATGAGCACGTTGTGCTCAGGTGAACTCAAAAGTTAGCTAGGTTCGGGATTGATTTTTTTTTCCATTGTTTTTTTTTTTTAAAGACACATTTCGGTCAAAAAACATTGAAACACATCTAAAATCTGACGAATAGGGATTTCATGAAAAACAATAGTCGCTAAAAACTGTAGGATTGGGGTTTTTCGTTAGGTAGGGTCGGGTTGCCCGAAACACAGAATTTTCTTTTGGCCTAGAGATGACACTATGACACAAACTGATATCGGAGGTTTACCAATATATTTCCAAAAATGTCTGAATATTTAATTTCGCAAAGTTCAACAAGCGGAAATATCCACTTCTACAGTATAGTTAAATATAATAACAGTAATCCTAACCAATGATAAGGGAATTTCGATTTAAACATTTTGACATTGTTTTTAGACGGATCATATTCTACTTATCTATTTTCAAACTTCATTGTTTTTCGTTGGACCATAAAACGTTTTAATGGCATTTTATTTCAACTAAATTTATTGGCATTGTTTTCAAGTGAAAGGGTCAAAGTAGCACTGGTTTCATTGTGTCAAACAGTGAGGAGAACAATTTGTGTTATGCTTCTGTGAGTTAACAATTGCTTTCTCATTCTGATTTAAAGAGGGGCTGTCTGATTTTTACAAATTTATTTTGGGTCGCTTTCGTTCTAACAATAATGTTTTATATAACATAAAGAACTGTCAATATCAACAAAAACTATTTTATTTATTGAAAAAATGCAACTATATATTTTCTGTCAATACAGACCTATCTATCCTACAGCTACATTTGGTTGTACATTAAAAAAATAAGAACCGCACATGTGCCAACAATCTGACTCATCAAGATCCTGTATATACATGTATACTAGTTTGTAGCACAGCAAAGTATTATTTAAGTTTTACATTTCTCTCATGATATGCATTTCTAAACATAAGTTTTTCTCAACATTTATTATAATATTATTATAAAAATATCAGAATAGATGAACGGTTTATGTTATAATTTTCGTACAATATCCTACAGTCCTTCTTAAACTTCCTTTCACACTATAATTTAACACCTTAATGTCATTCACAGGAGATATGAAATCAATACCACTGACTTTCTTAACCTGTGTTTATATTTTGAGCATTTTACTTTTCACTCTACTGATTCTGATACCTAGAACAAAACTTCATATGTACACAAATACCCTGGTACAACATTAAAGAGACTGAACTCCACATGGTCTAATTGTAATATAAACTTTAACCAGAAAATCTGTGTGAAAAAGGGGCATAAGTCTGTCAAAATACAAAACAGAGTTGTGGAGAATGTTGCCCCTGACACTGGAGTTGATGGGTTGGAGTTGACGGACAAAACCCCCCTGGGACATAACCCCCCCTGTCCAATTTTGTATAGGTGGACGAAACCCCCCTCATGAGTTTTACAAGGTGGACAAAACCCCCCTTAAGCATTTTACAGGGTGGACAAAACCCCCCTCATGCGTTTTACAAGGTAGACAAAACCCCCCTTTAACACAAAACAATAGACTTGCAATTTTATCTAGAGTTTTTTCGACTTGCGAATTATAAATTAATGTTTGTACCTAACATACAAAAGATTAAGCAAAGTTTTAGCAGTTTTTTGAAATGCACTTCATTAATGTTTGTTTTGTTTACAATTCCTAATTAACAGCTAAGTACAGAACTCCAACAGGTCATTTGATGAGTCAACACAAATCACTACAGTTTTTAGTTAAGCCTGACACACTGTCCCATGGCATACAGAAACTGTGCAACATAATTGCTCATGAAAATCCTAGTTTTTGTTTACAATTCCTAATTAACAGCTAATTACAGAACTCTAACAGGTCAATTTAACAGGTATTCCTAATTGTTTTTAACACCTCTGTAATTAAAAAAGAACATCTCTGTAATAAAAAAAAAAACTGTTACAAACCTACTTATATAAATGTTAGTCAAACCTAATACTAAAGTGGCACTATAATTATAGCTAAAAATGAAAATAAAATATATGCAATTTTTTAATATAAATAACCACAAGAATTGGTCTCAAAAAGGGTAGATATTTTCACTTTTGAAAATGCATGAGGGGGGTTTTGTCCACCTTGTAAAATGCTTAAGGGGGTTTTGTCCTCCTAGTAAAATGCTTAAGGGGGGTTTTGTCCACCTTGTAAAATGCATGAGGGGGTTTTTGTCCTCCTATACAAAATTGGACAGGGGGGGGTTATGTCCCAGGTGTGTTTTGTCCTACACTCGAGTTGATGACAAAGGTTAGTTCCAAGTTTCAAGTGAATAACTTATGTGGTTTTGAAGTTACAAAACTTTTGAATGTAAACTTTAACCAGAAAATCCATGTGAAAAAGGGGCATAACTCTGTCAAAATACAAAACAGAGTTATACGGAATATTGCCCTTGATACAGGAGTTGATGACAAAGGTTAGTTCCAAGATTTAAGTGAATAACTTATGTAGTTTTGAAGTTACAAAACATTGAATATAAACTTTAACCAGAAAATCTAAGTGAAAAAGGGGCATGATATATATCGGTCAAAATACAAAACAGAGTTATGGGGAATTGTTGCTGACACTGGAGTTGATGACAAAGGTATATTCCAAGTTTCAAGTGAATAACTTATGTTGTTTTGAAGTTACAAGAATTTTGAATAAAAACTTTAAGCAAATTCAGACACGGATGCGGACGCCGGGGGTAGTAGGAAAGCTCACCTATTCTTCGAATAGTCGAGCTAAAAATTAGACACCTATGTTTTCATTTACCTGAAAAACAATGCTTTTATATAGTTTTCTTCCTTTTTATCGTTCCTAAATCTATAGCGTTTGCAGGTGCTATAACACATTGAGTAATTAAAAAAAAAGCGCTGTTTATATTTAGGATATATAGGATAATCACATGACACATTCGTTTTTTCGAGTCGCGCATGCGCACACTTGAATCAGGTGCTTGTATTGGGGAAAGCCTCAGTATTTTTAAATTGGGAATACCAGGTACAAGGAATGTGAGAGGTTATTCAACTTCTATTTTTCAATAAAATATACTGTTTCTGACAGTATTTGATTGTGTTCCATACAAATATTGATGGTTTTATGGATGTTTGTACCACTTAGAAATAACTACAAAAAATTGCACATTTTTATGCCTATCTGGAGTTCAGTATCTTTAAGATAAAATGGACCAATAAACAAATTCAGACAGACCGAGGCAGGAGCAAACCAAATACCGTAAAAGCTCTATGTTTTCGGACACTTACAAATAATTCAAATTTTTCGAAAATTTGCATACACAAAAAATATTCTCAAATTACAGGTGTCCGAAAATTTATAGACACTATGACAATATTGCAATTACGTTCGGATATGTCCGGTGCATTATGTTTTTTGCCGAATATACATGGATAGTATCGATAACTGATTGCGCGTGATTTATAAATACCACTCCATATAGTATTATTAATTTTTAGCCATGTTTGCGACGAATTTTAAAAGATTTCATATGTATGAAACTTACGCCAAGACTGAATTTTTGTCGACCGAGTTCAAAGATTACTATTCTGTATTTTATTTACCTGTAATTAGTGCAATAAAAGATGCAAATTATGATTTTGTTGTTTGTTATTGAACCAAAAATCTGAAACGATTGTCTTTATCACCTTCAAACATTCGTGCAACTTGTGATAGGGTGCGATAAAACTGGAGCCTGTTTGTCACATTTATCGTGTTGAGTAGGGGCATAGTACCGTAGATACCTGAATTGTCAATTGGCACTAATTGGCATAACAATAGATTTCAATGCAACCAGTATCAGATTATCATAATTGGCACTAATTTACATCATACCCTTATTCAGTTCCAATACAGTTATTAAGGTTAAATAAATTTAGTTCTTTCGATTGGTTAATTATTTCGATCCAATCAAACGTTTGATCTTCATAACCTTACCTTGAACATATATATGTTGACAAATTCATTCACATACCTTAACATTTGCATCGTTACTTCTTAACAACACTATAATTGTCTAAGCATATTTTATCACTATCTATTATTATATCTGTTACGACTGGCTCCTTAATACTATAATTTCAACAGCATATTTAATATACGATATTAATACTGGTTTACACATCGGGTAAACCCATTACTTATGGCACATGGCTCTTTACCCAATAACGGTTATGTAACGGTCCACCACCTCCACTGATTCATCTGCCAGATTTTATGCCCTTCATCCGGTTTTAAAAACACATGTGCGGTTTGTCACCAGATTAACGCAAACAGGTTAGAAATCTGCTAAAATACCAATGTCATATAAAATGTCAGAAAATTTAGATTCATTAATTATGGTTTAAAATTAGGATACCGAAAATGTATAGAAAATAATTATATTGGCTAAAAAAGAGGGTGTCCGAAAAGTTATAGTGTCCGAAAACATAGAGCTTTTACAGTACCTGTAATTTAAACACACTTTCATTGATACTGATCAATGCAAATTAACAATACAGTTGAACCTCATCAAAATCATCCAGGCCAGTAATAACAGACATGCAATTTCAATAGTTTATTAGACCCAGTAATAAAGTTATATAAATTGCTAAAGATTACGTGCCACTCAGCAGATAAATGATACAATATTGCTACACGCTTAGACATGGTATATTGAGATTTACAAATGCATGGCGTTTACTAGAGAAATTACATGTATAACTGGTGCCAGTAATACAAAAATGCTCAAAATATACAAAGTGAACTGAAAAGTCTGCCCTACAGGCAGTCGGGTTTATTTTTGTGGTGAACAAATACGTATCAGGAAGCAAATTTGTACTTCGATATTTTTTATAAAACTCAAAACTTGACAGACAGTGCAGAACTTTTACCGTATAATTTCGCAAATGTAAGATCATGTAACAGGTCGTACCAGCAATGTAGACTAATAATATTTGCTTGTATGCAAAATGGATTTTCTCTATCACCCAAGGATGATTTAGGTGTAATTTGGTTGAATTCTGCCCAGTGTTAGCAGTGTTAACTGATGTACTGATGCAGGCACACAGAGCAGATGAAATATATCTACGGATTGGCACACATTTTGTAAAACACGTCCGGTGGAAAACCAGGAGGTCAGAAGTCACTAAATAAGGAAGCCGCAAGTCACTAAATAATTGTTGGGACTAGAATTCCGCCCAGTGTTAACAGTGTTAACTGACACACGCACACACAATGGACAAAATGCCCAAAATAATTATGGTAATCTGGGGCTTGGCACAGTGTCTATTTAAACATGTCTGGGACAAAGCGCCCAAAATAATTATGGTAATCTGGGGCTTGGCACAGTTTCTGTTTAAACATGTCTGGTTAGAGAGCAGGGGCCACAAGTCACTAAATAATCACTGGACTGGAACATGCCTATTATATGTGCAAGAAGGAATATTGCTGAGTACTAAGTACTTCATTATAATAAACAAGAAGTTACAGGGAACAAGCACAGACAAGTACACCTCACTCACAATACACCTGGCACTTGCCATAGCAGTTGGCTTGAAACTGGCTTTCAATGCACCAAGCTACACATGCCATCATTTCTTATATTTGTTAAAAGCAAAATACAAAATGTTATTAACAAACATCAGACAACAAACAGCTGATGACGGACAATGACTGACCAAAATAGCTCACAATTGAGCACTTCAATCTCAGGTGAGCTAAAATCTGTTCATTGCAAACATGCTACATTTGAACTAGCATGCCACTGAAGCAGCGACTGTTACTGATATCAATGTCAACTTACCTTGGCCAGACCTCGACTTGACAACTATCCCAACTACAGTCACTTTCACACCACTCCGTACTTCAACTGTGAATACACAACAGAAAAATAACAAGCTCATGTGGATGGTAAGTTGATAAGCAGAATCATTAGTAAGAAATTCATCAAGTTTTCTTGTGATTCGGTTAGTACTCTACAGGCCACCTATAGACGAAGATAGAAGTGTTTTCCTATCAAACAAAAGAGTTTTTGTCAGTACGATAACACACATACCGGCATGATCTAAAATACTTATTCTTCAATTAAATACTTGCGTAATTAATTATTAATCAACAATTCACCACACTACTTCAAAATCATGTACCAGTGAATTACACAATGTTACGGATCTCACATGCAGAACAATTGTTCTTATTTTCATTATGCAGTGAGCAATACTTCCATGACAATCCCATGGTTTCTATGGCCAAAGTATCAACTTACAGTCAACATTTGATGCCACTCTGTATTGTAAGATTGCTTTGATTACCATGCTGACAGTAAAGGTAGCCATACAATGGAATACATAACATTAAACTATACCTGAGCGAGTTACCAGGCCTGTTTCACCATATCGTGGGCGTCACCAATGCTGCTGAACAGTCGGTCTGTTACTGGATCGTGTCCACAGCCTCTTCCTGGGTCTTCCTAACGACCAACAGATAATTAGACTAGCTTGGACTATGCAATGAATAGTCAATGTAACACATTCTAAATGAGTCTAAGGGAAACAACTCCAAATGCACATGTTTACCAAACTTTTCTATCTCACTTTTCAAACATGGTGGTAGCTTGAGGCCTAGGTTTTTCATCAACTTCATGGAATTTAGAAGTACATATCTTCATGTAACGTGTATACTTCGTTTATACAGTTTGAATATATCATTAACATGCATATATATATATATATATATATATATATCAATATCATGCATATATATATATATATATATATTTACAAATTAATTTCATGGCACAACTCACACATTATTAGACAGGATCTTGCCAACAGAATCCACAATCTGGCTTGGTACTGGCCTTCATTACATCAAGCAACTAATGCCACTACAATGAATACTTGTCTTAAAATACGCGGTCTGACCCCATGTGACAAAATACAGTATCAAATGTGGATTACCACAAGATTGATTATTTGAGGACTGAACACATATGTCCAGTTTTTTCAACTTCCATCGAGTGGCTTCAAAGAAGTTGTTAAAAGCAAAATACAAAATGTTGACAACAAACAACTGACAACGAACCATGACTGACCACAGTAGCTCACACTTGAGCACTTCAACCGCAATCATACTACAATTGGATGGCATGCCACTGAGGCAGTGATTGTTGATTATATTAATGTAACTTACCTTGGCAAGACTTTGGGGTTCAATCCTTGACTTGACAACTATCCCAACCATAGTCACTTGCACCTAGGCAGGAGGGAGGTCGGTACAGGTCCAGTGTCTGGCTCGAGTTCCATTCCCACTGCTTACAGAACTCGAGTCCCTGGCTTACCAATCTGTCCTCCGTACATCAACTGTGTATATACAACATATTAATAAGGCATTCATGTGGATGTTGTTTTGGTAGAAAACATATTATGTTACATTGACTGTTCTATTAAATAGTTGAACTGTAATTAATATAAAAAATATTCCTGCTGTGTGGGTTGTTTTGCTATCATGTAGACATTTTTTGTTATTACAATGATCCAAGCAACAAAAGCTACAATCATTGAAACTGAATAATCACCAGGACAGGTATTTAAGGCAAAATAATAAGCACACAACTGAATATAGACCTGAAAACATATAAACCGTATAAATGATTAAAACATTACCTGGACACTGGAGAGTGTCCGTTATTAACTCTGAAATCTGTCTCAGCAGCAGACTGACCTGGGGCCAGTGTACAAAAACATCTGACACTGTTTTTTTTCAGTGATTTGTGAAAATGCCCTTTTCTGTGAAATTGTGAAAAATGCGTCCTAAAATGCCAAAATTGTGAAAAGGGGGAAATACAAACTACATGTAGTATCAAACATATTGCAAGTTGGGGCCAAGGTTTTTCATCCACTTTATGGAATTGAAGAAGTATACATCTTTATAAAACTTGTACACATTGTGTATACACTTTAAATGCTAAAGAATTGAATATGTCATTAACATGTATACTTATATGATTATTCTTTTATCATCCACCAATACAAAACACACAAAAGAATGTTGGTAACACATTTTTCTATGGCGCACATTTTATACAACATACATTAGAGGGTTCTTGCTTACATAACATGCAGTAAATATATTTTATTCGAAAAATAATGTTCAACCACATTTGTTTTGAAGGCAATGCATTTTATCATCAACGGGAGCCACACTGGTATTTCCTAACTTATTCATTTGCGTTTCAACAGTGTTTTTTTTCAGTGATTTGTGAATATGGCCTTTTCTGTGAAATCGTGAAAAAAGCGTCATAAAACGCCAAAATTGTGAAAATATGTCTTATCATTAAATCAGGGAAACACAAAAAGTATCAAATAATAACTAGTGATTTTGTTGTATTTTAATCACACTTAATGTACAAACACATGATATTAAAGTGTGATCTTTACATTCATAAAACCTTACCATGAAACATTCCAGTTACATTTTTCTGTTTTGCAGATTTGATATTGTCAATTATTCTTTAAATTAGCAAAATGTCCAATGGCTTCACTTGAGTCAGACACAAGAGTCAATAGAAATGTCACATGACTGAGATGTAAAAGGCTCATTAAGGGACAAAACAGGGGTTTCATCGATGTTATTTTTGTCACCACTATCAGTATGTGAATCTGACTAACTTGCACTCGTTACTGTCAGTAAATCTACTTGTGAAGACACTAAAGTTGAAACTGTTGAAATGCAGCACAAATTGAAATTGGGGGTTTCACTTACTATTTTCTCGCTTAAAATTGCCTGTTTGAAATGAGGACTCCTGTAAGATAAGCTTGTCTTTTTATTTAAAAAAATTCACATAGTACTGAGAGTTATGGAAAGCCGGTTGGGACCCCCGCTAAATTACATTAAAATATATAGTAACTATCGAACTTTCGGAGATTTTCATTGAGGAACTTTCATATTCCGCGAAAAACAACGCTAATATAGGCATATAGTAGCCGTCGGAATTTCGGGAATCAACATTTTCCGACGAGCAGAAAGATACAAATTACATAGTTATTTTCGGGACATTTGTTCCGACGGATAGAATTCAAAATCTAAAAAGCGCGGAACTGTTACATTTTCCGACGGACAGAAAGATACTATTTATATAGCAATTCTCGGACATTTGTTCCGACGGCTAGAAAGCGGAATCTAAAAAGCGCGGAACTTTGCAAATCTTCCGACGAAAATTATAACACATTGAGTACTGCACAAAAAGCGGGTTGCCACTGGTTACCCGAGAAATCGGAATCTAAAAAGCGCGGAACTTTGCCAATCTTCCGACGAAAATTATAACACATTGAACACTGCACAAAAAGCGGGTTGCCATGGGTTACCCGAGAAATTGATTTGATTGGTTCCGATACTTAGAAACAACCAATCAGAAATGTTGACAGAAATACATCTAGAAGCTATATTTCAACATGGTAGACGTCGATTGTGTACACAGAGTGGAATTAATAAAGGGTAAGTGATTTAAATATATTACTTATTATAGTGTCATTAGTGTGAATTTGGTTGGGTTTCATTGAGGCAAATGGAGTTCTATTTGCAAACATGAACACTTATAACCAAAGGGGCAGAGGGAAATTAAATACGAGTAACGCTTCGCCCAATAACGGTTGGCACCTGCCTAAATTAACTACCCACTAATCCAAATTTTTATACATAGATCTACTCAGAATAAGATGATGTCATTATAGATGTAAGGATCAGTGTATGTGGGACCATATTTGTACAAATCATATTGTTCACAAAAATAGGATCTCATTCTTCACATGTGATGATGTGTAGAAATGATTCTTCACAGTCACACATCACATTCACAGTCTCATTCTTCACGTTTTCTGTCCATTTTGTGATTAGATCTACAGTCTGGTATTTTATATGCAATAAACTCATATTCTTCACATATGAAAATAAGTGTGCCCATTGTCTGAGAGATGATAATGATTTTGATTACAGCTATAAACAAAATCAATTTGAAATGGTAAATGGAATGTCTATTTTCATTATCTAGTATGGTAACTAATGATTTTAAAATAAGTGCTATTTCACATGGTTTGGATACTTTGGGCACTAAAATAAAACTAGAAAACCTGATTTTTCATTCTTTTCAGATGATGTTTCGCAAAGATAGAAGACGCTGACAGCAATATTTGCAAAAACGATGGTATGTTTACTAGGTTAAGGAATGATTGTAATCATTTTATACTTGGTTGTTGGGAAAGTGAAATCTTTTTAGCTTGTCTATTCACCGAATAGTTCGAGCTATACTACTCACACATTCGTCGGTGTCGCCATAATGCTCTGGTTAAAGTTTGCGTGCAACAAGTGCATATCTCTCTAACTACTACAGATATTCAATTGAAACTTCACACATGTCTTCGGGGTCATTATGTAAGGTCACTGACCAAGGCCCATAAGTCTGACCTGCAATTTAACAGAATTATGCCCCTTTTTTACTTAGAAATTTCAGATTAGAGTTTGCAAGCAACAACTCTATATCTCTATAACTACTACAGATATTCAATTGAAACTTCACACATGTCTTCTGAGGGTCATTATAGAAGGTCACTGACCAAGGCTCATAACTCTGGCTTGCAATTTAGCAGATTTATGCCCATTTTTGTACTTGGAAATTTCAGGTTGAAGTTTGCGTGCAACAACTTCATATCTCTGTATCTGCTACAGATATTAAATTAAAACTGCACACATGTTTTCAAGTTCATAATATAAGGTCACTGGCCAAGGCACATAACTGTGACCAGCATTTTAGCAGAATTATGCCCTTTTTGTAGTGATAAAGGCCAATAACTCTGACACAGCGGTTGAATAGTCGAGCGCGCTGTCCTGAGACAGCTCTTGTTTTATTTCTTTATTGACCAAAACCATAGTTAAAGAGACAAACTTGTATGTTGCTCAAGAAAAGAAAACACAGTACAGTAGTTAACCAGTAATTTAAAATACAGTGCACAATTCATTTTGAAAGTGCCCAAAAGTGCAATGTACATGTGCGTGGGCAGATTTTAAAAATGGCCAGGAATGTATGTCAATAATTTATTAGAAAAATCATCCTAAGGTGGACTCCTTTAATTGGAAAGGCTTTTGGAAGATTGTTGTAATGTAATTTATATGTAAGTTTAAATTGACATGTTAACATTACATTCTGATGTTATGCACTTATAAATATCGCGTGTTCTTATTGTAGGACCTGCATGACTGTGTGTTGAAGTGCCCTGTATGACACTTGGCACAAGAAGAATATCACCTTGGATCCAGTATTAGTAAGAGGATGATGAACATTCCTCCTGTGTTATTGGTTAATGAAGAGGTAAGTTCACATTTTAACAAACGGATGACACTTGTTTATTGTTCAATACTAGCAACTTGAGTCACAACAGTGTAATGGTATTGGTGTCCACCTTGCGATGAGGGATCATGAGTTTGATCTCTACTTAGGACTCTCAAAAAGACATTAGTTCTGGTTCTTCCAAGAAAAAGATTTGCAAGTGTCGCAATAAGTCTCGAGCATTCGAGGAATGCAGACTAAAATACATAGGTTTAAACTAAATACAGTCACTTTAATAAAATATTTGTAGTTGCTGTTGTAAAAAAATTAGTCGTTGCTGTTGTAAAAAAATTAGTAAACAGTTCTATTTTACTTGATTATTTGTGACAAGTAAATATATACCGGTACATGCTGGTAAAGTTTTACTTTATCTGTGATTACACTGATCATAACTTATATTATTTATCTTTTTACCTAAAGCATTTAAAGTATTCAATAAATGCAAACAGTCTGATAGTCCACAGCTTGCTTTAAGCCTTATTTTAGCATGCTTCAACAATTATATGCTACAGCATTTAAAAATAATTGACTTGTGATTACTGACACAGTTGTTGCGATTTCTCGAAATACAATGTAGGTCATGTGTTGTAAATAGTTAAAAAAAAATAACTGATGTAATGAAAATGTTCAGTATTGATTGTGTACTTTGTTTTGTGTTTTTCAGACCCACGATGATGGATCTTCTTGTTGAATGGTTAAACATGCAAGGACACATTATTATCTTTGAAGATTTGTTAGCCCTCTGTAACATTGAAGAGCATTGTGTTGCAGTTTCTTTAAAGAGACACTATATGTATACATGTACATGTGTGTTTTACTTTTGCATGCAAAATCAGCTTGTTGGTGTTGTGAACTCACATGTGTATGAACATGCATATTTAATTACTCTCACTTTATGACAAAACTGATGAAGTTATTGGCTGGATTTTATTTTTTTAAAAGTTTATGTGTGCCTTCAAGCACATTTAGCCTGTTCTAAACATAATTTTGTTAATTTTATTTTGATTCATTCATTTTAAGAGTCAATTCTGTAATGTTTCTTATTAGCAGATCCGTTTTAATCTCCATATTTCTCATAATATTTCTAAATTTCTTTTAACATTTAGACTATTTACTTGTCTGATGTGCAAATAATTTTGAACTGGAGTATTTACAATTGTGTGAAAATGTGATATTGTAACCATATTGTTATTAATATTCTGGTTAAAATTGCTTTAATAAACATTAGGATAGTATCGACTGTTGCTTCACAATATACGCGAACTAATCCCTAAATATGACAAGTGTCCAACCACACAAAAAAGCTTCGTGAGAACAAAGTTTCGTACCCTGTTTTACATGAAAAAATCTCACTAAAGGTGCATGCTACACAGTCAAGATGCTGAATGTAACAGATTGTTTTCTCTGCAAATTATTTCAGAATACTGTTTCTTGGTGTTTGCACATCATATAATTATGAGAACTTGACTAATTGCTCAGTAAACTAAGATAATAATAAACAAGAGCTGTTTGTAAAACAGGCATGCCTCTTTGGGTCCAAAACAGCCTCTGTAGAAAATTGCAAGGATGGAAGTAAAATGAAACAATTTTTTTGTCAACTTTTGGTCAGTTTGACCAAATGACAAAACAATCAATAGGGATCTACTTGTAGCCATAACCTGCCTATCTACTAAATTTTGACAAACCCATGCCGAAGGGTTCCATGGACAATGTTTTACAACTATTGGTCAATTTGACATTTGACCCAAGGACTCCATTATTAAAAGGTATCCTTTACTAGTCATGACCAACCTAACTACCAAGTTTGACGAGCCTAGGCCCAAGGGCTACAAAGTTATTGCCTGGACAAGCTTTTATTGAATTTAGAATTATTGGGCTTTTTCTTCAATCATATTTTATAGTCACAGGGCTTTCATTAACTTTTAAAAACTGTAAGTTTGAACTTCCCGGCCTCAAATTTTGGAAGTTTTGCTCATAATATTTGGAAGGTATGACCGTATTGCACTACAGAAGTCCTGAGCATTTCAGAAATGTGTATATTAAATATAAATTGAAGGTTTTTTAAGGCCAGTTCTTTTTCAACATGTGCTTATATGCCAATTTATACAGTGAAAGAGGTATACATTTAGGAAAATGTCTTAATTTTTCTTCTAACTTGTTCATCCTTACATGATGGAACTTCCTTGGCTGCAATTTTGGAAGTTCTGCAACTTCCATGGCTGCAATTTGGAAGTTCTGTGACAAAAACTGGGAGTAAATTACTCCCAAACTTCCTTTAATGGAAGCCTAGTAGTCAGTTTGACATTGATCTTTCACCCAAGGATCCAAAGCTTTAAGAACCTCGACCAAAGGGTTGTGGAGTTATTGCCTGATTATTGGGCATTCTTTGCTAATCTTTTGGTCAGTTTGACCCACAGACTCCAAAATAAATAGGGATCCTCGACTAATCATAACCAACCTAGCAACCAAGTTTCAAGAACCCTAGCCTAGGTGTTTTGTAGTTATCGCTCAGACAAGGTTTTGTCTACTGACATACAGACGGACACACGGACCGACATTTGCAAAATAATATACCCCTGCTTTTCAAAGGGGAGCATAATTATTAATAACGACATCTTAATAGATATGTTTATGTTTATTGACAAAAGACAACCGTCATAAGAATGTTCATTTACTTAAAAGTGTGTGCAGAGTATTAACATGTAATAATTGTGCCGTGGCCCATATCGCTAAAGCTCCTTAGTTTAAAGTTGAGTTATATTCCTAAAACCTGCATTAAAATCCATAAGTTTATGTCTGTTGCATTAAACTTTGCTATGAAATTTATTTTTGTAAGGAACTAGGAAATTATATAGGAAAGTACCAATTTCAAATTAAAAATACTCATTTTGAAACATACGTTTTAAATTTTACTAATTTCAGTTAAAATTGTTGTTAGGATCTGTATTGAAATGGATGCTGAACGGTGGAAGAAACAATTCGTACATTAACAAACTTGAAGTTCTTTGTTTCCAATTTCTAAAAAACTGTGCAGGTTAATAGATTTTGGCCAATTAATCCATGAGCATTTGAATAAAATTGATCATAAACGTATATATTGAATAACTGTTCTTTTTTTTTGGAAAAAAATTGCATAAATGCCCTTCACAAAATGTCTATTCCCGAAGTCAATAAGCATAAACTTAATTTTTTATCAACGTTAATATCTAGCAGTTAGTTTCACAATTCTATATGCCCGAGGTAACTAGGTAATGTTGATTTTAAAGAGACTTGTTCACAGATGTTTGCATATTTTGAAGTAGGCCATTAAATGTCTTAACTTCACAGATTTAAGCATCGGAACTAAATAGTTCAAGTATAATAACAAGAAAAGGATTTCTTTTAAAGAAAATAAAAAAAGGTCCCACCGGGGTTTGAACCCGGGACCTCCGGATTAAAAGACTGTCGCCATAACCACTTGGCCAGTCCAATTTCTATATTTATCCCTAAATTATTTACTTTATGTAAGTGCCCCACGTGTTGTCAACAATTTTAACGAAAACAACACAAACACTCCAAATTATTCATCATTTAGCATTACAAACGCTTTATAATTTTATCAATTTCAAACGATGATTACTCAAACAAAACACTATTTACAGTATATTTTTATGTCCAATGTGTAATTTCGCTCCCTTATATACACTGTTCTTTTTTTGGAATCTGTAACAAAAAGTTGAAAAAAATGTTAATTACCAATCTGTGAACAGGTCTCTTTAACAACTTAGTTTAGAACTACATAGAACAATATATCTATATAGGTGCTTTTTCTTAAATTAACATTTTTTGTAAATGTAACGTGTCTTAAATCGAAATCGAATCAAAACAATCAAATAAAAACGACAACAACATTATTCTCATTGATATACATGGTAAAGTAGATATAGTCGATATATATATACATGTACATAAGTTGAAGTGCACACATTTCATTAATATGAAAATAAAAATGTAATACATAGACAACTGTATATATTTGGTCAAAAACAATATGGAAGGTAATAAATACATTAAACAACAAACTACAAGTTGGTATTATTCATATCACTGTGAAATTGGTTGCATATGAAACAAAAGTAACAAAAACCGTCAAAAGAAATTAAGTAAATTCTATTTAATTGAACTCGTATAAGAAATAGATTGGATTATAACTAGAAAAAGTATATTTCGCACATATAATGCAGTAAATTTCATTCTACAATATTCTCTCGTATTACATGTGCACATCTATACATAATTGTCTTGCGTAGTATGTCTTCTTCATAAGCTCTAATAATTTCATCATATTAAGAACATGCTCCGACAATGGTAGTTCATCATTGTGAAAGTAATTTCTTTATTGAACTCTGTTGTATGTTTATCGTTATTACTGCTGCACAAGTTATTGACGGCTGGAAAAATTGGTTATTGATATTAAGAAGGACCTATACAAGAGGGCTGGGCCTAATGGACCTCGGTCGCTCACCTGAGTTTAATAAATATTACTCGATAAACCTTTTAAAAATTTAAAAGCATGTTCATACATGTTTAAAGGAAAATGTTGGACCACTGAAAACCATGTTTTAGCAATACAAATTATTTGAAAGGAATTTTGTAGACAGTCACCCAACAAACTGTTCTGTGGAATAATTTTGAAATACAAGAAGCTTTTCAAGTTTTCAATATAGCCATTTAAGGAAAACGTTTACAGGCCTGGCCGCCATGTCAAAATAATTTGAAGGAATTTTGTAGAGGGTCATGCATGGAACATTAATTACCTTGAAATCCAGTCAGCACTTCCAAAAAATATCAAGTTAATAGCTTACATGCTTTTGAAGATATGAAGCAAAAACATGAAAATGTGGACAGAAGGACGGGCAGACAGGGTAGATTACTATAGGGTACCAGCAAAAACTTGTGGGGCCCCAATTGAAATGTGTTAAATGCTGTAAGGAAGGCAAATCATGTCTTGAATAATGGATCCAGTCAGTTGAAGATGTCCATCTAAGGTGCAGAAGTCATTCAAGTTTGCACAGTACTTTTGAAGTAGAAGCATCCACTGCATACTCTGACACTGGTGTTACTGTAGCATAGTTGTTGTGCTGAAATAATCATCAAGAAGGAAAATAACTAACTAACTTGTATTAGGAATAATATTTAAGTTGAATCGTGATTTTTGTTGCTTCACCACTGTAATGAACATCTTCAATGTTTGCCATTTACTAGGTAAGTATTTGAAAGAATTTTTTTAATGTAAACAGGGACTAAGCTAAATATACAGTTTAACAACCAATACAGTCCTTAGCATGGACCAGGCATAATTTTCTCATGCAGTAATAACATAAATATGCATACTCCAAAAAGACAACCTTGAATCTATTAAAATTTCTCCACATGAATAATTTATCATAATCCAATAGCCTGATGTACGTTCTGTCAACAATCAATACATCTTTGTTGGAAAATATTTATCAACATTATGTCACTAAAGTGTCTGAATGTTTGTTGTCATCAAGACAAGCAAATTCATGTTCATTAAAATGATTTAACACTGCTTAATGGACCTTTAAATAATTAAGAAAATAACTACTGAATCATATGATTTATGTCAGTAAGATCTTGTTTACTTCCTATTTAAGAAGTTTCATGCGATGCTTTCAGACATGAAATTATTTTAGCAAAAAACTCATTGTACACATGGTGGCCACTGAAATTCGGAAGAAAAACCCTGTCTTCCTGATTTTCTTTGACCAGAGTGTGATTTTTCCTTAAATTTTTTGTAAAATTGCCATTATAATTTGTGCGTATCTGTGACAGTGTTGAATTATGTCTTAGATTTTATATGTCACGTTTGATCTGTCTTTGGAATTTTTTCCTACGACTATGGTCAAATTTCCTGAATTTTCTGATTTTTCACAATTTACACTTTCCAGTGGCCATCATGGAATAATAGAATTTCCTGAATTTTCTGATTTTTCACAATTTACACTTTCCAGTGGCCATCATGGAATAATAGAATCTATGAATGAAGCTAGTCAGGAAAAAGCTCTCTTGAATCAAGCCATGAACATCATATATAATGATTTTATAGCACATAATAAAATCATTTCATAGTTATATGAATGAACTAACCAGTACACTTGAATAATGTTAACAAATGTCTGCAAATAACTGGAGTTGTCTTAGGACAACATGCTTAACAATTCATTCCGCTTTGATTATATATATATTCTGTCAGTGACCTTACATAATGACCCCGAAGACCTTTGTGAAGTATCAATTGATTATCTGTAGTAGTAACAGAGATACATATTTGCACGCAAACCTTAACATGAATATTTCTAAGTACAAAAAGAGGCATAATTCTGCTAAAATGCCGGCCACAGTTATGGGCCTTGGCCAGTAACCTTATATTATTACCCTGAAGACAAGTGTGAAGTTTCTGCTGAATATCTGTAGTAGTTACAATGATATTTACTTGCACGCAAATCTTAACCTCAATTTTCTCTTGCACACGAACCTTAACCTGACTTTTCTAAGTTGGCCAGTGACCGTATATAATGACCCGGAACGCGTGTGTGAAGTTTTAATTGAATATCTGTAGTAGATATGGAGTTGGTACATGCAAACTTAAACCTGAAGTTGTTGAAGTACACAAAGGGGCATAATTCTGCTAAACTGAGGTAACAGTTATAGACCTTGGTTTATGACCTAACAAAATGACCCTGAAGACATGTGTGAAGTTTCAATTAAATATCTGTAGTAGTTACAGATATATATATATATATACTTGTTGCACCTTAACTAGAACATTACGCCGACACTGACGAACGGGTAAGAAGTATAGCTCGGACTATTCGATAAAGACTGAAATATAATTAACCTTGGAAATGTACTGCCTCCTTCTTTGACATCTTTTTGCTCTTCTTATCACTTCACCAAATCCAGTATGCTCATAGTGTCACTGCAATAAACTTATCTATTTTAAACATCTGATAACTATAAAATCTTGCACAATCAGGTTTATTCTATTTGTACAACATTTATCTAACTGAAAGTCTAAGTAATCTAAAAATGTGCATTTATTCTTTATTTACTCGACAAAGATGTGCCAGGATTACTAAGGGTTCACAAATTAAACTTTCAATTTGTTGTTTCAGCATTGTTTCTTACATGAGGCGTTTAAATTATATACATGTACATCTCTATATGAATGAAATCATAATACATCAATTTAGATATTATAATAGTTGTTAACTTAAGATAATTTAATACCATAAAAATCAACAGCACATTCCTACAATAGCAAATGAGTAAACAAATGTAATGAAAATTATGGTAATATCTCATTTTCAGAGCATAAAAATCAAACCTGTAGTTGTGGTGTTCTCTTAGCAAGCATGTTTTATGATCTTCTGCTGACCAAGACTGTGATAATGTTGCTTTATCTGTTCTGTTTCTGTTGAAAGAAGCACAATGTTGATTTATATGAACAAATAATGTCTTTAAGATGAAATAAGTATCTCAGGTTGATACCTCATGATTTAAAAATACTTTAGTACCGCGTCAAATATATTTTTGTTTCAGGTTATATGACCAAATAAACTAGGGTAGGTAAGTACGTAGGTTTTTTTAAAAATTTAATCAACTTAAAGATTCTAAAACTAAATGAATATTCAAAACACTGCAGTAATATAGTTTAACAAGTATCAAAACAAAACACTAATTAAACCACAAAACAAAAACATTTAGTTATTAAAAAACAATAATAAAAAAATATCTGAAAAACTCAATAAGATGTTCTAGGGTCAGGGCATTTTTAGGGTCGGTTGGGTAACCTGAAACCAATTATTTTTACGCCTAACATTGAATACTCAAGTTCTACTGGTAACAATAATTCAATTGTGGTTTTGTGATGGATCTCATTTGTCATAACCAAAAAAGTTAGCGTTTTGTTTTCGAATTGCAAAAGGTATCCTTGTTACCAAATAAATAAAAAAATCACTATAACATTTCATCACTAGTAAGAATCTGCTTTATTGTAAATTGAGGGCAAAAATGGTAATCATTTAATATTTAACAGACATGAAGATAAATCTGTGATGGTATGGACTTGGTAACTATGCAGGATTTATTGTGTAGTGAAACGGTAGTGGGAAGAGCACTTGCCAGGTCTCGGGTTTGAGTCCTGGACTGGCTGTTCAAGTTTCTCACCCTGTGAGTGTGACATTTGTTACCCAACAAGGGGTAGTGCCAATACCAATGCCTCTGATACAACGCAGATTGTCCAAATTTCAATATAAAATCCCTTTAAAGAAGAGGAAAGTGTTGCCGTACTCAGATAAAATATATTCAAGGGGGCACTCACCTTTTAACCGAGTCTCATGCTCAAGCCACAAACTGGCATCATAATTTCCTTTTCCTGTGACAGAATCACTGAAAAGTCGAATAATGATCAAATATAATTAAATCTTAAGTGCTTGTTATCATTATGACTTTAAAGTTTAAATTAAGGCCAACAATGTCCGGAAAACACTCGCGTCCGAAAAATACTCGTCGGTACTCCTCCTCATATTCGCATAAAACGTTGGAGTGGCATAAAAATAAAAGCATGTGTAACGTACATATATTTAAATTAATATATTTCAAATAACAAAATAATAACTAAGTTATATATAAGATATACTAACGTAAAAACCTCGTGACTTGTTTATTCTACTTACTTGTTGTTGTTGTTGTAGTATATAAGCTGGATGAGACACTATTACTGATTGGTCAGTTCTAAGTATCGGAACCAATCAAATCATTTTCTCGGGTAACCCATGGAAACCCGCTTTTTGTGCAGTATTTCATGTGTTATATTTTCCGTCGGAAGATTTGTAAAGTTCCGCGCTTTTTAGATTCCGCTTTTTGTGCAGTGTTCATTGCGCAATTTTTCCGTCGGACGAATTGCAAAGTTCCGCGCTTTTTAGATTATGCTTTCTAGCCGTCGGAACAAATGTCCCGAAAAATGCTATTTAAGTTAGTATATTTCTGTCCGTCAGAAAAAGTTACAAGTTCCGCGATTTTTAGATTCCGAATTCTTCCCGTGGGGACAAATGTCCCGAAAATTGTTAAGTAATTAGTATCTTTCTGTCCATCGGAAAAGGTTGATTCCAGAAATTCCGACGGCTGCAATATGCTTATATTAGCGTTGTTTTTCGCGGAATATTAAAGTTCCGCAAAATGAAAATCTCCGATAGTCCGATAGTTACTATATATTTTAATGTAATTTAGCGGGGGTCCCAACCAGCTTTCCATAATTACCACTAATTTTCCAACGCCCACAAAAGTGTCATCAATTACTACTTTTTGCATAATAAAATAATTTTGCGTTTGCCAATTGTTTATAGAAACAATGCTATTGTATTTAACAATGCTTCAATATTAATTCTCTGTACATGAAATGTAATTGTCAACTCACCGTCAATACAACCCTTTAAAGTATTGGAGATAAAAAAATGTTGCACACAAATATATGGTGCAAGTTTAGGAAGGATAAACAACTCTGAAATAATTCTATAAATTATGTTGAAATTGTTCGATATTGCAGATAAGAATATTGTCATAAATTTACAGATTTTTTGTGTGTTTGTGAGGTCACAGGGTGAGAACATTGTGCAGCCAGTCCGGGACTCGAACCCGGGACCTCTCGCTTACATGGCGAGTGCTCTCCCGACTGAGCTAACCCGGCAGGTACACAATCTCTCCTCTATACTGACATATTTCATACCAGGATAATGGCAGCCTGAATGATGGGACACAGTCTCAGCGATAATGTAGTGATTAATGGGAAATACATAATTTGAGTACAGTCGACTCACGATAACTTGAGCTTGTTTGTCACGAATTTCTCATTGGCACACATGTTATTTAAGGGACCAATATTGTATTGCTAGATATTCATATACATTTCTGTTATATGGCTCGAATTAGCGAGGGTTGAATTATTTTTTTTGATGGCTGTAAGTGTTGGTCACGGTCCCAGTTCCAGTTTTCGCACTAGTAATATTTGCGTGGCTCAACCATACTAAGGGTTGCTTCAAGGCGTTAATTGACTAGATGCACTTGATTACTGTCAAAATTTTAGAGATTACGCAATAATTATTCTCGCCTTCAACACACGCCACATTATTATAAACCATTTTAATGTAAGAACTCCACAATGTGGCTATTACTTTCACCAATAAACATTAGTCTTACAAGCAAACAAAATCGTTCATATCTGTTAACATTAGTTTTAAGTAATTCTAAAACGATACGATGCATACCAAAACTATAGCCTGACCGACCTTCATTTGACCTCTTCACCTAGGATTCCTAAGTAGGATATTGACTAAGGAGCCTGGATAATTAATTCTGCATGTGACGTACAGCTCTTGTAAACTTATTTAAAATTTAGCATGCATGTCCAAAACATAGTCCAAAATATAATACACATTCAAACAAACATACATCAAACAATAAAAGCAGGCTTGACACAAGAGTTTGAGCTAGTTGCAATAAGAACACAATCAGAGACCAAACACTGAATAGTGAGGGAAACAACATCTGAGAAAACACCACAGCTGTAATAGCAGCAGAACCAGTTGAGGAATGAGACTCTAAATAAGAAATGGATTAGCACACATGTCGCTGTCTGACTGCAGAGAAAAATCATGAACAAATATTAAATTTTGCAATGATAAATATAATTTCGTACGCTATAACTTGTAAACACCAGCAAAATTGATACACAGAAAACACATCAATGTAATGAAGCATGCTGATAATTTCTTTAAACTAGCGATGTTTCTAGGAGAGAAACACACAGCAGAATTACTGTTTTCAGACTCAAACCTAGGTACACATTTTCAAGTTTGATTATTTTTTCGGCGTAGCTGTCTAAGATCACTTTTGACCTAGATTTCTTACGATAATTATGCAGCGGGAAAATTTAATGCCAATAGAATTGGGCAAATTTTCTAATTTTAGGGAATGCAAACTTCAAACAATGACTTCACGTATACCAATAACTATTGCATACTTTTGGGGATTAAACATTTACATAATTGTTTACATAAGCGGTTAAAATGAAATAATAAACATATCCTCGACATATACTCTAGAAATGAGGCTAATTATGAATGTATTTTCTCATTGTATGCCATAAACAGAATGCTACATTCATTAACGTAACGAAATAACTATTTTGTTTAGCCTTCATGTATATAAGTTATACGCTCTATAAATAGCAATTGTGCAATGTTCCCATTCATAAATCTCACAAAGTTGCCGTTCCAAGCCAGGATTACATTGATTATAGCGAGTACATCACATTCCAGAAACAGCAGTGTCATTCTAAAAATAGCGCACGTAGCTAGCAACCCTAGTATAACTGTTAATATACTCGTACATGCATCAACAATAGCGTTCAGAGAATCATAAACCTAACAATTTCAATAAATGGGGAGTTTATATTTGTAAACTTACTGTTAATTTGAATTAAAATTGTGGTTACGATTTATTAACGATTATTTATAATTGCATCTTTCTATCAACTTCTCCAGTAGATGTTATTTAATCTGTGAAAAGATGCAACATTTTCCATAGATAAAATGTCACGAAAGAAGATTCGGAATACGTCAAATTGTTATTCGCGTACCATGAATATACAAATTGCGATACTAATTATACACAGGAACCCTTGATATATCATATTTCTACTGATATAATTTAAAATCGTCATAGTCTAATGAATTTTTATGTTTGCGTTATCAAAAATAAAGTGTTAACATTTAAAAAATCTCTGAATGCTCCATGACTATTGCTTTTTATTGGAATACACAGCATAAATGCTTATTGAATTTAAATCGTTATTATATTAGATAACTAACATACATGGTATATCACCCGTACTATAAATTACTATATAGACTCGAATGATACATTAATAATTTTAATTCATTCCCCAAATTATTTTCTTACATTGTTAACTTGTTCAATTGGCTTGACAAATTCAGATAACAATGATGTTAACTTAAATTATGTTGGTTGTTCATATATCACTGGTGGAAACATGGAGCAGTATGATAGGTTTATTCACGGCATAGATATTAATGATAATTTTATTTAATTTTTAAATTAATAAATTTATCTCAAATTAACTTTTGGGTCCGAAAAGTTTTCTTATACTGTCCGAAAAATATGGGGTCCAGTAAGTCTCCTAACATTGGTGGGAACCAAAATATCTGGGGTCTGAGAAGTCACGTAACAGATCATCTTGGCCGTCTGTTTAGGTAATTTTTAAATGACATCTTAATATTAATTTCAATGCCGATTGTCTTTTTAAAGACATTTCTTGTTTCCAGTACTTAGTGTCTTTGAAATGAATGAAATAGTTTGATAATTTACCTATGTAAGCTACACTAATATAGCTTGGATTGTGATTTGGTAATTCTTGTCTTAGTTTTATTGTATGTGAATACATATATTATCTAGGAGTACTGATTTATGATAGAAATCCTCACTGGACCAATTAGCTGCATATCATTAATGAAGGGGAGATCACTTTTAAAGTTTTAGTTGGAGTAGTCTAACATGAGTTCCATCCCTTGAATAAGAAGATCCAACTAATATGCACTAATATTTTACGATCACATTCAACTAAACTTACCGGGTATTAGAATGTACTAAAACGTTATGCTTAATAGATACATGTACATTAAAATAAAGATAACTTCATGAATTTGGGCAAAACTGTTACCCAAAGATAACTAACAAGATGTAAATTGATCATTAAGAAAGCAGAAAATTATTACGTATCATCACACACAGGTTAAACACCTGACTTCCACCGAATTCTAAAATAATTCCTTTAAAAACTCTGTCTAATCATAAACAGGGTATCATGGTTATTTTATTTGGTTTGTAATTAATATGTTCTAGATTTTGAGTTCTACAGGATGTCATTAATAGCAATATGTAATTATGTTCTATTTTGTTTCATTAGGTTACAATCAGAATGACTAATAAAGGATTTTGAAGCAAACTTTAGCTGACCATATGATCATTTGATGGTGCATTAGACTTCACTATAAAAGTACCATGTTGTCTTTACGCAAAACTGAGCAACTATTTGTATTGATTGTTCATGTCTATACCGATTATTTTGAATGCGTTCTTATTGAGCAAGAGGTACTGGTTCATACTTCAGTGTAACTGCATGCAGTTCTATCTAGAACCACTATCAAACTGACATGAATGTAAGAATTCAAAATGGACATACGGGTACACAATATGCGCAAGTTCAGTAAAGATCTGCAGAGAAATGGTCTTCAAGGCGAATATGAGAAAATGACGACTTTCACACACACACAAATCATTAATTGGTGTATTGGTCTCATTTGAAGTATCGTATATATCTTGAACAGATGGTATTTGGTAAAACTGGTAGAAAGTCAACATTCTTGATTATGCATACAATGCAATATTTGACAGACAACAGTCAACACAGGAGAGGTTCCCTATACCGATAGCTTACCAATCACTGTGTAAGGTATGCATAATTATTAATAGGAACACGCTTTGGGTTAACATTTTGTCAACCATATAGTATGTTTCAGACAGTTCTGAACAATTCTTACCTCAGTTTCAGTCAACCCCCCGTAGGACTTGAAATTCAGTGTCTCCAGTCAGCACCCTGCCTGCCTGTCAGTGACTCCCAGGGAGCTGATATGGTATGCACAAGGACCCCATGCGCTGCATTTCTACTTTGTTGCTGTGCAGCTAAATATTAATGAAACCAATATGCAACAACACGTTAAATAATGTTGTTTAGGTTATCACATATAAGATACGTTTACATGCTAAATTAATAAAAACCATGTGTGATTTAATAACCAATATGCAACAACAAATCAAATAATATGTTGTTTAGGCTATCGCATCTACGATACAACGTTTACATGCTGAATTTTTCTAAACCATGCGTGGTTAAATAATGTGTGTAAAAGCTCAAGAAAAGGTCAGATTGGAAGAAAAATTCAAACATAAGGATATTAACTTCAATCCTTGTATTTTCGTCTTCAGTGTAATGTCTTCCTTTATTGTTTTTAGGCTGCACACAAATGGGAGCTGACAGATAGATAGCATGAATATGCCTAAGTGAACAGTTTTGTTTACATTTTCAACAATAAGCAAAGAATGTTTATAACACGAAATACTGCTGATTACACGAAATATACCGCGCATTGTGCAAGAAAGAGTCATCAATCGGTCAGAAGCTATCTAGTTTTAAGCAAAGAATGTCAAATAATAAAAGTGAGGTACTTACCAACCTTGAGGTATTTCAAGCAAAACACCTAGGCTCCCTAATGCCTCATGCCTGTGCAGGTCACCTAGAATACATGCGAGTACTTATACAACCAGCTGTACGAAACAAATTCTTAACAACCCATTACTTAATAAGCCCATCTTTCTTGGTAAATTAATGCAGTCACTGGATCATGGTGGGGTGATAGGTGTGGTGCCCGCCTTGCTACTGGGAGCTTAATTCAAATACAGGATGTGGACATGTTACCAGTGGTTCGATCTAGGAAACTGAATATTATGCATCTTGATGTCAAAAGTTATCCATTAGATCCAATAAAAATAAATGCTAGCTTCAAGTGAATTATTTAAAACAACAAGGTCAAAGTCTGATCTAGATTATCAATGAAAACTGTGATCTACAACAGAATAATCCTGATGAGAGCTTTTTTCACTATGTGACATCACGCTAATTATTTTTAATTCAATAGAGTGATTTGTAAATAATCATAAATATTTAACATATATTGCCCATATATTAAACATATCATAACCAAACACGTCTTCATCAATGTTTCACCAGACAGCTGTGAGCTTGGATGTTCATGAAGCTTCTAACAAGCAGTCTCAAACCCTCGACCACATGTGCACTGCTGTCATATTCAGTCTGCCGGTCCACACTGTCCAGACCTCTCCATCTAATTAAAGACATTAAAAATATGCCAAAATTCTAAGCATGACTTAATTCACTATTCAGTATTAAATGTATTCTCTGTAATGTAGTGTATCTTTCCCACAGGAAACAAGACCTGGTCCTACCCAGGTAACAAACTCAATAATGTTTTAATAAGCCACATACTGGTCACTATAACATCTCCAGATCCTGTGAGATGATGGTCTGTGTCAGGTACAATCCTCCACACACATAGGACTAGATAATACAAGGCATAAATATTCCTGGTCATAGCTTATTCTTGTTCAAATTGTTATAACTTAATTCATATTGAGTGACTTTAAGACATTTTCAAAGACCAGTCACTACTCTTATATTTGTATAAGTTCTTATTATTTGAAAACACTGATTTAAAGGCTTCATACCACTTTCTAAAATATTCCACACATGAAGGTTATAAGGAAAACCTTTTAAAAGGGGTAGAATGTCAGAATAATGCCAAGTGGAACCGTTTTTAGATTGTGGCGATTGCCCGACGCTTTAGTACCAAAAGTCAAAATCAGGTATCGCTTTTGACACAGCTTGTTGGAATATCCAATATATTAATATGGACAATCAAATAGAATACCTTATTAATGTCTTGCTACAAGTGGATTGGATGAAGTTGTATGTTCACTAAATACTAACAATTAACTCATTCAACATTTTTATGAATAGATCAACAAATAGACACGACTAAAACCAAAACAAACAATAAAATACTGTAAAATCATTTAATTTCACAGGTGTCTAAATATCATGCATTTTTGAAAAATGGTTAAGTCTTAAACTCACATACGTTTTTGTACCTTTTTTTTTTTTTAAATATTCCTGCAATATGAAAATCATATTATTTTCATTTTTTTCAATTTGTGACTTAAGAACTAATTATCGATTTAGAGTTGTTTATCGGCCAATAAACAACGATTTGGAGTTCTGATGCATAGGAATTAAATAACGAGTGCATTAGCCCGAGTTGTTTAACAGCCACGCATGAGAACGACAAAGCGTTGTTTTTCGGTTGATTAACAACGATAATGCACTAATTATTTCGATTCAAACTTATTTGACATATATTTTTGCAATCGTAATTGGAACTACTTTTTAACGTGCTCTGCTCAACATTGGGACTTCTTTGTGCGTTGTTTATTGGGTAGTTTAACAATGATAATGTTTTGCTTAGCCCATAGTATTATGTTAAAATAGACTTTCTTTCATAACAACATTTAGTTTTATTTCACTTTATCAAAGGCCCCCTTGTTATATACTCAAACTGCAAAAAACATAACCCAACATTTGTCCGCTAAAATAAAATAGATGCCTGTTGGCAACATGTCGAGCCCGTTGTCAAGAAAGCAACTTGTATTGTAGTTATTTAAAATCTCATTTTCTAACAAGCAGATCTTCTCCTTTGACCTCGAAGTGTGACCTCGACCTTTGGGCTAGGGAAACAGGTCTTGCGTGCAACAAGCCATCTCCACATGGTGAACATTTGTGGCCAGTTATTTTAAAATTGCCTGAAGAATGATGAAGTCCAGACAAGCTGTATTACGCCCATATTTGACCTTTGACCTTTAAGTGTGACCTTCACCTTTGAGCTAGGGTCACAGGTCTTGCACACAAGCCGTCTCCAGATGGTGAACATTTGTGGTAAAGTTATTTTAAAATTGCCTGATGAATGAGGAAGTTACAGTCCGTACAAGATCGGAAGGACGCACGCACGCATTCACGCACATACACCGAACTGCCATTGTGACAACTAATTCGAGCTGACCGCAGGCGGGCTCGACAAAAAACAATATATTAATATAGGGTCTAAAGATCGGATCGTGAAGTCAGCGCAAACTAGACGACCTTGGAATAAAATGATTTTACAATTAGCGTGTTATTCCACTCCTACAAGTATATTGACTATAATGGCAATTCATATACATATGGTTGTGTTTCTGTCTGCACTGTTCAACAGTGAATTGCGTATTACAGTATGCGCCAGGCGAAAACCCGCAGAATTCACACTGTCGTGACGAAACTTCTATCAATATTCGTGAAGCGACGTTATGAAAGTTCGCGAAAATTTGCGAAACGTACTGAGATTTTGCAACGAATATATCACGAAATTTCGTCGTGATTTGCGACGAAAGTACAGGTACATGTGCATCTGCTCTAGACTATCAAATTTAAGAGTTGTACAGTTTCCCCGTCTTTCTACATTGTGTATTGTATAGTGTATGTTAAATGTAGAAATGTAAATTTTATGACCTTGATGTCACGTTTAATTAATTAATAATTATATAATAAAGTACTATTTTTTGACAGTATTAGTCTAAGAAAACGCATTTAGAGGTCACAATGATTTCATATCGTATTAAGTTAAAACGTACTATTCGGACAAAAATCATTAAACTCCACTTAACATTATGAATCACCGGTTGTTGTTACTATTAATTGATATCGATTATCGAATATAGTCATTCAATATTCCAGTGTTAGTTAATGTTCACAACCCGGATGTAATTACATATGGTCTACATACATGTAAGATGAAAGTATATAGTAATAGTTTATTCAATATTTATATCAAAATACTATAAGTCCTTTTATGTAGGCGGCAATCCGTTTATAAATTTGATATTTTGTTATTCGCGTTCAAAACACAGGTTTCTGATGAACGAGATAAAAAAAAAAAACTTCATGTGCTAATCGGTGTCAATTTCCAACGAGTTGACTGATCTGCAATAGCTTTCCTTAAAGACGTTTGCAACAATTTTTTCCATATTTTTTCCGACAGTTTTTCTTAAAAATTTGCACAAACATGTGTCAATTTATCCCAAATCTAAAACAGTCTTAAAAAATAGGGGTCACCGGCCTTGTTCCCGAAATATTCGGGTTTAAATACGGTACCTGTCGAAGATTTTTTTAACGTTTGTGGGACTAGCAATGTTCAATTATATAAAGCGTTCATATTCAAACAAGGACGGAGATTTTTAAATGCATCTGTTTTTAATGTCTTAACAGTCTTAAAAAATAGGGGTCACCGGCCTTGTTCCCGAAATATTCGGGTTTAAATACGGTACCTGTCGACGATTTTTTTAACGTTTGTGTGACTAGCAATGTTCAATTATATAAAGCGTTCATATTCAAACAAGGACGGAGATTTTTAAATGCATCTGTTTTTAATGTTTCGTTTGGCAATATACATGTGGAGTTTATAAAACGCGCTTTATCTATAGTTACCATTTAAACAAATGACTTTTAATGGACACTTTATGAGGTTAATTATGCATTTAATATGCTTTTGAAAACATCACTAAATAATCAAACATACGAATATATTTTGTTCCAAACGACAGAGTTTGTTAAAAAATTACATATACATGTGTCATTGTATACTGAAACTATATCAGTGTTAAAAAATAGGGGACACCGGCCTTTTTCCGGAAATATTGGGTTTTGAATACGGTACTTGTCGAAGCCCCTTTTTTCAGTTTTGAGTTTTAATCAATATTTGAAGTATATAGGAGAGCTTTTTTCAAACAAGGTTATGTTTTTTTCAACTGATGTATTTTCACATGTCTTGTTTGGTAATATACAAGTGTATTTTGGTAATAAAAAACGCTTTAGCTTTACTTACTGTTAAATAATGAATTTGACTGGACATTGATGTAGGTCAAATGGGTACTAAATATACCTTGTAAAACGTCATTTATTACGCATCAAATATATTTTGTTCCAAACGACAGATTTTCATAAATTTTCGCACATGCATGCACCAATGTATACTTACACCAAACATTAATAAAAGGAATGGGTCACCAAACTTGTTTTGGAAATATTGGACTTTAAATAGGGTACCTGTGTAGCCTTTTTCATGTTTCGTGTTTACGTAAGCAAAGTATCAATTGCCAAAATAGAATGGAGATATTTAATGGATCGTTCTTTAATTAATTTGTATGGCAATACATTGTTTACGTGTGTTTGTAATTATTAGAATGCTTTATGAACTTTTAACCATTGACGCGAACTTAATGACTTACACAGATTCATATTTATTGATTGAAATTAGTACATTGTAACCTATATACAATAAAAACAATGATGCAAAAGGAGAAATTAACCCAATTATTTTCTTTTTGTTGCGAACGTCTTTAATTGATCAACAGTGGTCGTGAAAATGTTGAGGGAGCAACCACCTCTTATGTTGTAACTTTAAGCTTTTGTTTGTCAACACTGTATAGTTTTCCATTTATTTGCGTTTGATTTAACTTTTTCAGTTGTTGATAATGTATAAAGGCACGATACATGATTATTCTTTCTTTTTATAATTTTCGTAATTTATGAACCGATATATTATAATGTTACTTAATTATTCTTTCCACAAAAATGTCGTAATTGTGTTGTCATAAAATGTATGTTTAAATACTACTGTAAATAAGATAATTCAGATTATTACATTTATATAACCATTCCGGAAAGTTCTTTTAAAACGAATTATTAATTGAATGCTGAGTGAAAACATTGCGTTCAGGTGTGCATTTTTACTAATTCCTTCCCCGTCACGATTCCTCGTGGGACAAAATCCTTCGCCACAAAAGTTCGCGAATACACGCAAATTTTCGTCGCGAGAATTAGCAAAGATTCTGGACATCGCGAGCAAGCGCTCTGCACTTCGCGATAAAATCGGCTCATCGCATATCGCGAACTTTGCGGGTTTCGCGTTGCGCGTACTGTACAATGCACAGGTTCAAAGATGGTGTATTCGTTGAGTACACTTATTGATGATCACACACACGTTACGTATTCAGAACATTTGCAACGTGGTCTGGAAAACAATAATGGCAGCATTTTTTAATGCTTAGGAATGACAGATATTAATTTACCTTAAAAATAAATCTATTATTATATTACAACATATGACGTACACAGGGCTATAAGAAAATACTTATTTCTGGTACATTCTATGTGGCAAACTTACATGTGCATCAGATTTTTATTTGTTGTTTCATATAAATAGAAATATTTTGAAAACTTGAATTCAGAGTTATTGTAAAACCATTATTTTCCATGGGGTACAAATGTTTGTGATTTCGCGGGTAGACCTACGAATTCAAGTCCCAACAAAATATCATACATTTAGCATCCGAATGTTACCAATATCCGAAATATATCAAGTTGTACCGGTGCACTGTCATATTTTTTAAAGTAATATTTAAGGTATTTAATACACTTTTTGATCTCTTGAATGAAGCCGCCACAGTAACAGTTTGTAGATGTATCACAAATGCCAACTAACGTCATTTAAAGTTGAGATGCAAATAAGGAGCAATTTAATTGTTCCACACCACAGTCTTATTATGGATTTTTATCTCTCAATTGGGGCCATTCGAGTAACACTTGGCAGATATTGTTATAACAACACAAATGCCAATTAGATGCCATAAACCGTCGGGGGTCAATAAGGGGACAGTTGAATTGTTCTGATAGAATAATTAGCAGCTACATAGATATACCACTATCCACGTGTTGCTAATTGACACGTCGTCAGCGGAGATTATCGTACCAAGTAATTTGCTGCACGCATGTTGCAAACAACTACCTGTTGATCTGGGTACATTTAATTTAGGAAAGTAAATTTTGGCATTCGCAGACTTTTCAAATTTTGAAAACCATGAAATCAAGTACCAACGAAATTGTCGTTTTTGAAGAAACCGCGAAATTCCATACTGACGAATTTCTATACTTTTACAGTGCCTTTGTTCCATACTTTACAGGCTAAATCATTTTGAGGATATGCTACTTTAACTGCATGTATTAAAGGGACTTGTTCACAGATTTTCACATTTTTTAAGTATGCCATTAAATGTCTTAATTTGACAGATTCAAGCATCGGAACTAAAAAGCTAAAGTATAATAACAAGAAGAGTACTTAGAAAAAAGAAAGAATAAAAATGTTCCCACCCCGGTTCAAACCCTGGACCTCCGGATTAAAAGGCTATCACCTTACCCACTCGGCCATTCCGACTTATATACTTTTCCCTGCATTATTTACTTTATGTAAGTGTTCCACATGTTGTCAACAATTTCAAAGAAATTAACATAAACACTCCAAATTATTCCATTGTTTACTCATGGTTTTTACAGTATATTTCTAGGTCCATAGTGTTATTTTGCTCACTTGTATACACTGTTCTTTTATTTTTGGAATCATTGACAAAAAGTTGAAACTGTTTCATTTCGTCAATCTGTGAACAGGTCCCTTTAATGTAATCATTATCTGAATATTAATACCTTGTCAGAGAACAATATAGCAGAAATCACGTATGTGTTTTCAATGTTTATGAATAACATTAAAGACAAAAGTGACAGAATCAAAGTTTTATTCACACTCAGAATATATGGTTTGTGGCTTGTCTTATAAAATGTGTTTATTTTAGATAATATTTTAAAACAGGAAATCAAATATAAAAATAAATAAAAAAAAGACGTAATGATGTCAACAAGCCATCATACGTAAATGATTATATATATATAAGATTAACATACATCAGAACATTATTCAGAACAGAAAATTCATAGGCAATGAAATGTACAAACATGCATAAACATGAAAAAATGCAAATATACAATGAATATAATATACTAAGCAAAACTCCTAACGCACATAATAGAAATGTGTCAATATGTTACATTAAAGCAGAAACAACACTTGGGTTAAAATAACCTGATCTGGTCAATACATTTTACTAATAATTATTCCTCTGAAAAGATTTGATAATTGATAATAATGTCTGAACATTTCATTTATATATGTTTATGATTAAGGTTGTTATGGTCAAATATAAATGTGCATTGGGAGATTTGCCTAATGTATAATAACAACCATATAGCTAATACCAGTTCTTTTAGTCATAAAGTTTTCGCTCTATTCTAGATCACAATGAACACGCGGAAATTAAAAACACTAATAAATAAGCAAAAAGTTCCATCTCTGAAGCTGTCAAATCGCAGCAAAAATGCTCAGTTATTATGATTCTTTACACATGATCAAACAATTTTGGTTGTGTTCTGCTGAGACGATGTAGCGTCAACCATGCCGAGGAGAAATCAGTTCTGCCTGTCGTAGATGTTCATTCAGTGGTAAGCTAAGTTAACAGACTTTGTGAAGAATTTTGGCAGCTGGGATAGTGCGTCAGATCCCCAACAGTGGCATTGAATGTGTTCCAGTTTGCTGCACATAACTTGTTGTGAACACTCTGCACATGTCATGGGCTGATTGGATCGATAGTCTCTTGCAACACCTGTAGGGCAGGAACTTCATGAGTTTGATGCTGTCTGGGCAGACCCTTGTGAACTTTCATATGGTGGCTGAAGTGTGGCTTTTTGAAGAAAAAGTCCATGTCTTGTTCTAGTCGAGTGCGCAATTGTCCTTCCTCATACCTCTGTATTGCCTGCTTACAGATTGACATCCATGTTGCTTTTTTGTTGGAAATGCCCCTTTCATTTTAAAAGTTTTTCATGTGATGTGGTAGCTGATATTTGTTAAGCAATGCCATGATACCTGGTATGAAGCCCAGGTTCCACTGTTCGCACAGCTCTGACAGTCAGTAGGTGAACAGGATGTGGCACGGCTCATTTGGAGAAAAAAGGTATAGTGTTCCCAGAAAAATTTGTTCTTGGAGGTTGACATGTGCTTCAGGAGACGTCGTTCCCATCAGAGAGGTAAGCCATAATGGTGGGGCAGATCTTGAGAATGTTTCAGGCAGTAGTGATGGCTATTTCTAACTGCTCCATCTCTGCATTGGTGATCTTGTCTCATAGCTTGCATCCTAAAGTGTTTTGGGAAGAAAAGTGGTGATTGATTGGACACATTAACCTGACACTGACCTTTGTACATCAATATATTACTAATCTGTTACGCTGAATACTTAGCTTCTGTATAGGCATCGCGTTAAAGTGATGTAAGAGTATTCCATTGAAAATACAGTTATGGTATCATTAAACACATGAAACATGTGCACGAACACAACCGAGTATAAATACAGGTAACAATTCAAGCGCGTAATTGATGCTAATAGAGTTCATGAGTGTCAGGTCAATGTGTCCGAGCTATGGTCAATAGCTTTGCAGAAAGGTTAAGTTTTTACCATATCTTCCGGACGCTGCGTGACAGGGATATGAGCATACCTCCAATTGGCTGTTTGGTGCTGTCTCTGTCATAGTGGTATTTTTCTTGAGATGTCTGGTAGCCTGCTGGATTGGGATGGGCTCTGACACGCATCTACGTGAGATGACACCGCTTGTGCTATGTTGATATGAGTCTGATATAATTCTCAGCATTTTACTGTTAATTCCGATGTGATTCAATTTGTACATGAGCCCATTTGTCCATACTTTATCGAGTGCAGACTGCTTCCACGTTCGCAGCAGAAATCACAGGCTACTTGACGCATGCACGAGAATCCATACTGCAGGTTTTTAACTTTGACAGAGCTGGTGTATTCGCGATGTGGTGAATTAACAGCTTTTCAAACAATTTTGATACCACTGGTGGAAGCGATATGGCTCTGTAGCTGTAAGAAGAGTCTTAAAGTGTTTCCATATTTTCTTTGCGTTATGTCACTGTAAGGCCATGCTTGAAACTGACAGGCATTTTTTCGTTGGAAATTATTGAATTAAACAGTATCTAGAAAAAATGTCAATTCGAAGTCACCATACTTCGGGTACTCGTGGGTGACGGTGGCACTTTTGTTCATCGGATGACCATTGATTAGCCTTTGCAGTCCTCTGTTGCCTGTTTTGTAGCAAAGCTCTCCGTCGGGATGATTTTTGTTTTATGGCTTATGATACTATGTTACGCATTCATCTACGAAATGGTGGTTGGCATCAAACTCAGGGATCTCTGTAAACAAGTACAGTTTCTTGAAGTATGTGCTCCATCCGTTGAGTGCCACGTCGATCTTTGTTTCACGTTTGCCTTCAAATTTCACAACCTTACTTTTTGCGTTCTGAGCACTTGGTGTTGAAAACTTTCTAGAAAGATGGTGGATAAATTTTTCGATAAAGTGTCTATTTTTTCTAGTTCAACTTGTCATTGATGTAGAAGTGTTTTTTGAGACGGATAAACTAAACTCTCAAAAGACAGTTGGAAACAAACAATATTTTAAACTGTGAGTTATAAAGATACTGTTCAACAGATTGCTCTTAAACAGTTAGCTCAGTCAGGGCAGCACTCACTCTGACCCAAGTAGTTTGTACCACAATTACTGCACACAAAAAACAACAGAAAATCATAGCTAAGTATCTGATAAATAACATAAACACTATTTAGATTCCATATTGGAAGTCATCTACAAGTCTACAAGTCATTCTGTATGTATAATGACTATCTATTTAACTGCAAGCACATGTATCAATGTAAAAATAAACAATGTTAAATCATTATTTGCATTAAACATAATGAAATTAACCAATTTCACATAATATATTCATTTTCTATCTTTGAAGTAAACAATACTCAAAAGATCAATGTCTTTTTACTGGAGAAAGTTAAAAAATCCTTCGTATTTCAAATTCAAGTATTAATATAACATATCAGTGTCATGTTTTCAAGTAAATGATCAAATAAATTTCTAACATGTATGTAGAAATGACAGTCAGTCTAACAATATCAAGTGTATATTTATGTACAAACATTAACTTCTAAATGAAAATAGTTTTTGTCGTTTGGCATACAGTATATGTTAACTTGATAAGTTATGTAAAATGCAATAGCAATTATGTAAGACACAGACGGTAGAATATCAGTCCCAATGTCCAAAAATACACTGTCATTTTAAGATAAAAATATTGTTTATACAAACATATAGTAGATCCTAAACCACAATTGAAACGTAACACAATTCACAATACATAAATTTGAAACATAATACATTACACAATACATCAGTTCCAATATAAATTCATAATGTCATTTTAAAATAACCATATTTGTTATTATACATAGGTCTGATACATGTAAAATTAAGCTATTGCACTTTCAACACCAGGATATTGTTGTTCTCCTCCTGTCCCACAATGATGGAGGCTGTGTGCCTGTTGTAGCAGACTGACTGTGGGAACCACACTCCATCCCTGCGTGTAGCCAGAGTGGCCAGCTTCTTCCTGCCCTTTCTGTCCACCTGTATGATAGTGTTGGACCAGTATCCACAGACCAACACCTGGCCTGCAGGTGTCACATGTACAGGCTCTGGTAGTTCAAGGTCCATGAATGTAGCGAGTACTGACCCATCCCTGGCCAGGGTGAGGAGCTTGTGTTGGCAGCGGTTGATGATGTATATCATGTCCCCAGTGGGGCTCACAGCACACTTCCATACTGCAAAAGAGAGTAACATCAAGATATTTAATTACTTTAAATGCTAAATAATGGTAATAAACAAACTGCAGTGATATTGTATTATAAATGTGTTGTTAAAAACAGACATTTACACATCTTAAAGGTGAAAGGTCATGTTTAGACCGAAAAATGTCATTTAATAAATAAATATAACCTAAGAAGAATTAAATTATTTTAAAAATGGAATATATCATTTAGTTATTAAAAAAAGATTTTTTTGATCGGCAATTTCCGTGACCCGCTCGGGTATTTCCGCCACCTATTTTGGTGATGACGTAGACCCTTCCTATCTGCGCATGATCCGGAAGACATCCATTATATTTACGCATTGGAGCTTGAACATTTCCCGCAAAACGTCAACTTCGACAATCACATTGGTGTTATTTGTTTATAAATTTTTATAAAGTGTAATCGAAAGCAAGTGTTTCATTTGAAATTGTTGCATGACATACTTTGTTCAATATGGTTCAGTGTGTTGCTTTTGGGTGTAAAGAATGTCCTGACAAGGGAAAAATAAGGGCTTTTTTACTTTTCCTTCGGACGAAGTTACTCGTAAGAAATGGATTCGTGCGTTAAATTCGCGGAGGGAAATCAATGGAAAAGTGGAAAAAAATTAATGATTATGTTTTCCTTGCTAAGTTTACTAGCAAGATGAAAGACACATTTTTAGAAATGGCAGTTGTTATTTGCGATCATGTTGAGCTTGGATCATTTTCTACACTTTTTCAATGCTTAAACCTAAATTCTTCAATTAGCATTATGTTTAATTAATTTGTTCCTTTCTAGAATAGCAAATGTAGCAAATTTCAGACTTCTTACAATGATCTTTTCCAGAACAAACTTATTTAAAATGGAAATTATTTTATCAATTTTGGTGGTTGTTTTTCAGCCAACTGAGCACAAGGGGTTCACCATTCGACCACAGTGTAAAGACAGGAGTGTGGGGGCAACGCCAGAGATGACTGACACTGTAACAGAGCCTACCAATTTTGAACCCGAGACTGCTGGAACTCGAGAGATGATTTGTTTGATGTCAATTTAGCTAACACATGTTTAAGCACGTGCAATTTACTGAACAGTTTGCTAATTTTACTTATTTTCAAAACATTAGAGTTTATTTAGGCTACATGTATAATTGTTGCAGAATAAACTATAGTTGATTAAACCCTCACAATCGAAGTTTGGGGGGGGGGGGGTATATAGGAGTGAGCTTGTCGGTCCGTCGGTCTGTTGGTTTCCGGATGATAACTCAAGAAAGGCTTGACAGGTCAAGTTTGATGTTGGTTACAAACCACTAAATTGACAGAGTTATGGCCCCTTTTCGACTTAAAATTCCCTTCAAACATGGTTTCCGGATGATAACTCAAGAAAGGCTTTACATATTCAAATAATTTTTGTTACACATGTGTTACATCATAGAATACAGGTCAAGTTCAATGTTGGTTACAAACCACTAAATTTTGACACAGTTATGGCCCCTTTTCGACTTGAAATTCCCTAAAAACATGACTCCTGGACAATAACTCAAGAATGGCTTGACATATTAAAATAATTCTTCGTATATATGTGTAGCATCATATAACATACGGGTCAAGTTCAACTTTGGTTACAAATCAGTAAATTTTGACAGAGTTATGGCTCCTATTGAAATAAAATTTTTCCAAATACACTGTTGCCCATTCTCAAATTAAAGCATTCTCTCTCTGTCCATTTCTTTCGTATGGATGCCATAGTTTTGTGACAAGGCCATATTGTGGGGGTATATCCGTCACTCATGTGACAATTCTAGTTGCTAATGGTAAAAGTAGCTGCATGTTGTGTTAGAACAGTGTTTAACCTCTTTATTATAGTAAAGTATTTTTATCTGATGTTCAAGCATGTGTGTTTCTTCAGGGTAGACTGCAATGAGGAGGTTCACAGACTATACCTGGTTTACGAGAGCTGCCTGCTGCCGTTACTGCTGATGTGCTCTGTGTATGGCGACAGATGCACTATCACCAGGAAGAGCGTCAAGGGAGGCCAGCTCAAGGTGTCAACAGTGTGTGAAACAGGCCATTATCGCACCTGGGACAGTTCACCGAATGTGCGTGGCACACCCCTCATTAACTTGGTTGTGGCTGGAGCCAGGTTTTTCAGTGGGGTCTCTATGAGAAAGTTCTTGAAAGGTCTAAGTTTCTTGAAAGTGCCTCTTATTTCCTATAGGACATTTATTAGGCCTCAGGCTTCCTATATATTGCCAGCTGTGGACAATGTGTGGAAGAGCACCCAGGCTCGACTCTTCTGGCTGTTTTGTGCGGCTGGGAGGGGACGCTAGGTGATAATGATGTATTTAATAAAAGATTTTGCCACATTGTTGTATTATTGTAAATATGAGGCCCGTCATGGGAAAACCGGACGTAAATGCATGTACGTCAAGTGTCGTCCCAGATCAGCCTGTGCAGTCTGCACAGGCTAATACGGCACTTTCCGCTTTTATGGTATTTTCTGTTTGAAGGAAGTCTCTTCTAAACATAAATCCACTGTAGGCGGAAAGTGCCATCCTGGATAGCCTGTGCACACTGCACAGGCTAATCCGGGACGACACTTTACGCACATGCATTAAGACAGGTTTTCCCATGATGCGCCTCATATATCTTGTAATTTTATAATCTTGCAATCTTCGTGTACTTGCCTGTTTGTATAGAAAGGTCAAAATATAAACTTGCCGGAACAGGTTTTTATTTGTCCCACTTATTTAAATTAATATATCATGTGAAGTCTACATTATATAGTTTAATTTTCATTCGCAGAGGCATTTAATGTATTATAAGGAATATTTACTTATTTAACCACAAAACACATAGGGAATAAGTGCAAAGTATTTTATTTCATGATCGAGAAAGAAACTGAAAGCAATATTTTGAATATACAAATATACATTTCAGAGTATGTCACTGAACTAATGACTGAGCTCTTTCGGATTAGGGAAGAGTTTAAGAGTGATAGGACCGCAAGCGTTGCATCAGCAGATGTCTCGTTTTCGCCACCACCAGTGTCATCGTCAGCCAAGAAGATAATAAAGTCTGAGGCTATTCAACATAGGTCACGTTTCAATTAGGGTATCCAAATCCTGTGTAGATGCTGGACGGGAATCTCTGACGAATGGCTGAAACAGCACATGATGGAAGAGGTCTTCGGTCCTTCTTGCCCAGACGTTGCCAAATCCAACGTGACAGTCTTCGATAAGCGATGTATCTGTATACTCTGAAATTAAATGGATCAGGATATAATAACGATATAAATTAGTTAATTTTACATAAATAGTCATTCTTCAATAAAGAAATTAATTTATTAAACATATTTTATCAATAGCACATGTTTTGTCTTCATAATAAAGAATACAATTCATAATGAAGCTGATTTGTATTTCAGTATACAGTTACAACAACTACTACAACAACTTGAATGTTGTACATGTCATGTAAGAGAATCTTCATAATATGGGTGGAAAAATGTTTGAAACCATGTATTGCTTGACAGAAGTTCTAATCAGACAATGTTAATTTATCGGTCTTTGTTCTAATTCATGAATTGCTGATATTTTTTATGTTGATCAAATGTTATTTTTTTAAATGTTATTTGTATTTCCACTTATTGTTAAATGCGCGTAGGAATAAAAGACGCAAAATGTTGAAATAAAAGTGAAACAAAAATCAGGTGTTATTTCATTTCCGTTTCTTTCATCTGCAATGAATTATATCGTGATAAACCATCTGTCTGTTTTAGGTTTTCAATTTCCTTTATAACTAAACTTAACAACATACTCATGAATTGGTTCATCATCACCGATCGGACCGTTTTCTTGTAGAAATTTGAAAAACAAAACTTCTATGACATCTGGGTTCTGGCTGTTCCCTCTGAACCCATCATGCTCAGTAATGGACTTCAGACCTGTCTCTGCCAGCTTTTCTTCCAGTTCCCCATATTCCCAACAACATTTGCACTCCATCTGCAGACTTTTAGGTGTGCAGTATGTACATGTACACCTGAAAACATACAAAACTAGTAAATACTTGTTGAAGTCAATACTTATTGAAAAGGAAAACACACATTTATATCCTGTCGGAACTCCCGAAACGTTTCCCGAAATTTGTTTATATATAAAATGTATTAACATTCAAAATGACTGTAAAAAAGATAAACTAAATTAAAATCATAATAAAGTCGGTATTTTTTTTAAGTGCACTGTGCATTTAACAGAATAAGACGATGTAATAATTTACCAATCCGTGTTTCCAATGCGGTCGTCTGAAGATTCATCTCTTTTCGAGTCAGATTCGGACAAAATAGACTGACTGTCACTTGATTCGGGCTCATACATATAAGGTTCCACAGTAAACTCTTCAAAATCACGTTCTTCTTCCATATTCACCTTATTTTTTACAGTAATTGTTAGCAATAAAACATGTGAAGCCCTATAACGTTGGTTTGTTACTGATGTGTGAAGGAAAGTTGGGATGATTATACGTCACTTCCGGTTTGAACGAAAAAGGCGACTAGATCGGAATGTGTGAAAATTGGCGTAATTTTCACCTTCTTTCTCGCTAACAACATTATTTAATTGAAGTAAGGTGCGAAAACGTTTTTATATGCCTTCAATTTCATGATTAACGGGTTTTTAGGGTTTTAAAAAACCGTGACCTTTCACCTTTAAATTAAAGATCTGCATAAAATCGAATAATAATTAATATTTTAGATTGACTGGAAGGTTCTGAATCAGCCTATTGTCTAAAAGTTTGACATGTTGATATGTGACTGGTGAGTTAGAATTGAAGTCTACCACAAATACACAGATGGAAACAATTGCACAGTATTATGAACATGTACATATGAATGTGTCAGCTGATGTAACTATATGCAGTAATAATGGATTTCCTATACATGTATACATGATTACAATATATTGACATATTAGTGAAATTGACACGAGCTGACATATTTCATACATGTGCATGTACAATATTGTGACTGTAGTTATGTTTGTAACATTTTACTACAAGAAAATAATGTTTCAAAACAAATGGGATTGGAACTTTTCTATCTAGTTCTTCTTCACCAGTTATAAAAGCCAGTAACTGTTGTTAATTTTATAATTTTATAAACATAAATAAGGAAATTTATCAAAATACAAATACAACAATTTGAGGTTTATTGATTTAATATAATGTTATGAAGCAATGTTAATTATAAAAATAAATATACATGTATAGTAATTTCCAAATCACAAAGTTTACACAATAGGTCACAAAGTGCGTCATTGAAAAGCACTCAGTGTCTATTTATAGACATGCCATGTAGAGACAGTCAAAATACATGATTACTCATATATATAAATCAATAATACTGAAAATCATTCTTAACTGCTGTTGTAAACTTAAACTGACACAGGTACATTCTACAACTATGCAGTCTTACAATTACTTTATAATACATATTGCTAATGATATCCGGATGAACCCGCCATGATTCTTACCTGTACAATAATCTGATGTATCCTGATACAGCTTGCTGACCAGTTTCCCACTCAGTGTGTACTTGTACAGTGCAGTCCAAGAAGTGACAAACAGGTACCCCTGGTGGTGGGCAATACCTACACAGCCATGTTGTAACTGAAGCTTCCTGCCCTTCACCAGCTGCCCATTGTTGACAGAGACAAACTGGATCTCATGTGTGTTAGCATCAGCAGTAACAGCAACTTCACTGTGTGTTATATGACACATGTCCAGTGGATAAGCAGTCACATCACAATGAGTTAGCATCCTGTACTGCTGGTCCAGCAGCTTTAATTTCTTATTTCTGCTGTCTACAACAAGAATCTGGCCATCAGGGAGAACACAGATGCCTCTGATCCTGCATGATGATGAATCACTTGGTATGCGCACATTATACTCTGACTTTCCTTTAACAGTAAACACCTGGTCTGGATTTCCCAGCACTGCCATCATTGACTGCTGTTTAGCCGACCCAGAAACAAGTGGCACATTAGGGCAGTGTCTGAAAAGAGAATAGGAACTATATCATTCATAAATTTAACATTCATAATATTTACGAAAGGTTTAAATCATTATACCCCCAGTATTTAAACTTCTAGTATATGAACAACATGTTTTATCTATAGAATCGTAACATGAAACATTCAATATTTTATACATTGTTACGAAAATATACAAAACCATTTGTCCTGAATGCTTATTTGTATTGCTTATGTTTTGTTGCTCATAACAGTGTCATGGTACATACTAGGAGTGTTAAAACAGGTACAGATGGATTTTAATATGTACAGATGGACTTTAATGATGTTCCACTGCTGACAAACATGTTTCTATATGAATTCTATTACTTCTTAAAATGGTAAGATGATAATTAAAATCATGACAATTTTAAATGTAATTAAAACAAATTCCACCTTACCTTACCCTTTCGTTTAATTTAAAGGAACACAAAAATATTTTATTTTAGGCCAAACAAAAAAACCACATTAGAATAAATTACACTTTACTAGAGGGATGTGACTGTAAAGAAGACATTGAAAACCCCAACTGTGGCATGTGTTTATTTTATAAAGTGTATACCATGTAAGATGGGCAAAATACCAACAATAAATAGGTGTATTACTCATTGAAATTTATTATTGCTACCTTGTAACATTGCACTTTTATCAAAGCAGGATTAATTAATTCAAAGCATGTGCCATAGCAATTTAGCAATGAGGCTACTATTTAATAATTCAATACACTCAACATGCAATTCAAAAATAGTATGTTAATGTATTCATTCTATGATCATTGCTTAACTGAACTAAGTTCAAAACTGACCCATCAAAAACATATCAACTAATTGTTTGAGAAATAGTTACAAAAGGAAAATAATAAAATTTGTTAAGTCAATTAATTATAGGGTGCGAAGACAAGAAAACATATACATGTACTCTTGTTAAACCAGTTATTATAATATATTCACATTCATTGCTTTTCGAAACTGAACACCCAGGCAGTTTCAAATCTCTAGGATCAATTATGAATTCTAACATGTCACACCCACTTTCTGTAGACAAAGAACGTATCGTTGTTAAACTACCAATAAACAACACGAAAATATAGGTCTGAAACAGTAAAATATAGTTTGCATTATAATTGCAAAATTGTGGACAGGTCATGTTAGAATCTAGATTATTTTTCCATTATCGTTGTTTATCGGCTAATTAACGCCAATTTGTCCTCATGGTTTAATTCATAACTCAAAATCGTTGTTTGTTAGCCAATAAACTAATAAACAACGATTTTGAGTTCTGGTGCATAGTGATTAAACCTTGCGGCAAAAAGTTAAACTATTTAAATTGGTAACATTAAAAAGAAAATGGACACATTGTCATAACAATATACTGTTAACAAAATTGGGGTTAAATGACCAAGACTCGTATCATCAAACTACTGTGCAAAAATTGTCAGAAATACCTGTGATGACGGGAAACACATTTAGGGCAGCACAGCTGACTGTGTTTGTTGCAGAACATAGTCAGTGTTTCTTCTTTGTGTACTGCACATTTCTGGGGAGAATCCTCCACATTCTTGGCAACTGGCCATTTCTTTCTTTCTCCTCTTCCTCTTCTGTATGTGATAGAAGACTGAGAAAATGATGCCATTTTGTTTATTGGGAAAAAACAAACTGCACTTTCTGATTTTATTTCAAGTAAGAAACTTAATGTATCTTTGTCAATATAGAACCATATTCCACAAAACACACATTTAATAATTATTGTAAATTTATAATAATTTGAAAGACTTTAAACTTTCAGAAACTAATCAAAACTTCAAACAGCTTGCAAAGCTATCATCGCTCAACCTTAATGCGGCACAATGTTGTGTAACAATGCAACTATGTAAACTTTCATGTGGTTATGCTACCAGTAAACAGTGTAACTATTTACGCTCGATCTATCACGTGAATATTGGGCAGTATTTAGGTTACTTTAAACCTAATTGTCATAAAGATCCTTTTGTAGTGAATATACTTTAAACCATTTTAACATAACTTGTTTGTTTTGTTTGGATTTTTTCGCCATTTTTAACAGTATTTCAGTCGTACCACGGTGGTCAGTTAACCTACTCATACTTTTCCTGGGCATATTGTTGAGGCATACATCTGATCTAAGCGGTTTACCAGTACTAAGTGCACATACCTATGCCAGTAACTGACAACTGCCCTACTTGAATCAGAGGTAGGGGCAGAATGGCCGTAGAAATAATTTCATGTGGCCGGGGCTGGGGTTTGAACCCACGCTCCCAGGACAGGATTTACAGTCCAGCACTCTACCAACTGAGCTAGCCGGGCCTGACAACAGAACTTGTAAGATTGGTTTGAAACATGTAGTTATAATAGTCAACAATATTTGAATGCTTAAGTTTAATGATTAAGACAAATGTGACATGTTCATAAAAGTTTACCTAACTTTTGCCAATATTGCAAAATTGTTCCAGTTAACCGAAAAATTAATCATGTATAGAAATAGTCGGTATGCCAAATAGTGACCTGACCCCCAAAAATAATACGCACAAAATGTTTTTGCATAAAATGGTTCTTTAACATGTCCCTTCTAAGAAACCAAATGATTGTCATCATTGAGCATTTTGATATATTCAAGATAGCTTCCAAGATGGCTGCCAAGATGGTGGCCGAAATGTTAAAATCAACATCTGTCCTTTAAATTACATGAAAACATGAGAAAACAAACACATTTTGAGCATATGCATTGTGTTTGTTGTTTGCAACACTATGAAAAACATATTTTCAAACATTTTCAGCAAAACACCAGTTGAAAAATCCAAAATGGTCGACAAAACAGCTTCAGAAATTTATTATTTATCAAATAAAATAGTATTTGTAAAATGTTTATAGACTTTGAGAACAAAATAAGTGTTTGTATGTTATTTATGAATAATGGAATGAAAGTAATAGCACGAGTTCATGTGATATCAATATTTAGCTCTTTGAATGGCAGTTTTTGTAAAAACATTAACTTCATAATTATCTCCCTGAGTAGATATTTTGCAATAAATTTTCAAGAGTTATGTTTTACAGAGTATGTCTTTCCTGCATTATAACAACTATAACATGACCATCATATTTTGAAGGCAAGTACCAATTACTATTTTATCTGCACCTAGAAATGATTAAAGGTGCTAACTCTGGAGGTATGTTTTTACTTTAAAGTAGGGATGGGACCGAATGCTCGAATATTCGAATATTGGATAATATTCGAATATAAAAAAAACGAATATGAATATTCGATTTTCTCATTTATTTAAAGAACAAAATGTCCTTAAAAATTCATGTTTTTTTTCCAGTTTGATCGCAAAGTTAACATGAATTCCAGTCGTATTTCCTGCCTAGCAGGTGGGCGGGGGCAGTGTAACGTTTTTACAACACATGCTAAACACATGTCCAATTACCGACAATTGATAATTGGCAGGGGGGCCACGTCTGTACAAGGACCACGAGTTAACGGTTTGTAGGAGGCGCAAATATGACGTATTGTATCCACAAATAACAAAACTGGGCCATGTTGTGATAAAGCTTTCACAGTTTGCACAAGGCGTACATTGTTGTGTATTATCCTTAAGTGACATCTATACAGTTAACTTGTTCACATGAAAATTACAATTACTCTCTAAGTAAACCAATCAAAATGAATCCATTATCAGCCAATCAATTTCTTTAACAAAATTAGCATGATCTGGTCAATCTTACTATACATCACTTGTAAATTATTCTCCATTATATCAACAACGTATATTATACAAGAGTCTTTATTATTAAACAATGCCACCATCACGTGCTGGGAAGTACTTTATGCGGTCATTAGACAAAACCCAGGCAACGTGTAATCTGCACAGCAGATACAAGCTTCATGGTTCTAAAAAAACCGGAACGATTAACAAATTAATTAACAATACATTTAACAATATCTTACATTTCTTTATATTTGCCTAACACACACAAAATTATATCGCTCATTTACCATTGAAATAAGTTAAACCAACTATGTACACATAGTGTACATATTTCGGATAAGTAAATATTCGGACAGGGCGCTGTATATAGTAGTATATAGTAGTATTTACAAAACGAACATTCGAATATATTCGAATACCTAAAACGAATATTCGAATATTGATTTCAGTATTCGGTCCCATCCCTACTTTAAAGTAATGGCGCTGGCATCAACACATGCAACTGAATTCAAAAATTTCATATCACAAATTCAGTCAGAAGAACTGGAAAATCAAATGTAGTAATACTTGATCGATGTGGCATCCTCTGGTCGATGTGGCATCCTCTGGTCGGTGTATATTCTGACCTTCAAATGATACTGTACAAAATGCCATGGACAACTACTGGCGGTATGTCTTCGACCAACATTACCAATACAAAATTAAAAGTAGCATACAACACATTCTAGGAAGTCAGAAGACTGCAATCAATCATACACTGAATCCTACAACACCACTACCGTCTCAACATATATTGTACTGACAAACACAGCTATCAATGTCCAGCTGAAAAACATGTTTTTGAGCATCACAAAGACAGACCCATAGGGTTACTCATTTCCCTTATCCACATTTTGATAATCACTAGTTTTTCCTGGTATCTACATTTTGGTACGTTTTCAAGGGCTCCTAGTTTGTTCCAGTTTCGTAAAATGCATCTAGCATTCCAAATTTTAAGCGGCTGTGGTATATGGTACTAATTGTCCTGTAATCTCCATTCTATGTGTGTTAAATTGAAATGAGGTCATCATCACCCAGTTGCATAAAATCAGTGAATTTTTATATGAATATAAGAATTTTAAAGCTCCGCAGACATCAGCAGGAGAGAAGTCTCAGTACCAAGAGATCTATAAGCATACTGTGAGGACAGTTCACTTTAAACATATTTTCTTGTGGTTATAGGCCTATGATGAAAGTCACATATAGTAAAATACATAACGCTTGTCAGGGTTATTTCTCAGCAACAGCTGGAAGTATTTTGGTCAAACTTTTTACAAAGCCTGTGGACCTTCTGTTTGATGTTTTTGTTGGTATTGTGCATGTTTGAATATAGTTTTGATTAATACACCAAAATTCTTATATTAACTCACCTGCTTGATTAATTGTCGCATATGATGTGTTGACATACCATTGCTTACCAACCAAGGATATTAGTTGAACTGATACTTGCCAAATATATTGAATGAAGTGACGAGGTCAGATATATATTTCAAAACTAAAATTCTAAAAACAACGGTGAAATGAATTATCTTGAACCTCTCCAATTATGTTCTTTGTCAATAGCTACTAGTAAAAAGAAAATAACATCTCAAAATCTCAAGAATTGTTAAACGTATTCAACTGTCAACCCTTTTAATGAACATTACATTAAAATACCATACCAACGAGCAGAAGATGCTAAATTGCCACAAAAAGAACAGCGGCATCTGTAAATCTAAAACAATTCAACAATTGGTTACATGGAAATATCCATGCCAAAAATGCTACACAAATACTGTTTGAAAATATAATCAAAATAACATAACCCGGTGAAAACTCATCAAAAAGGAACATCTTGCAATATGTTCATTTCCTCTTTGTATGAAAGCCACAAACAGCTGTCATTGAATTTCTACCTGTAGTTGCACTGCATAATAGGGACACAGAAATAATCAAAGGCCAATAGCAAATAGAGGCAAAATATCATCACATTGTGCTCATTTTCTTCTGGTTTGCTCACCATGTGTTGTATTGAAATCTAGCAATTCGTTATTGAGAAATAGCTCTGACCAGCATAATGCACTAACTCTCTTGATTTACGGTGACTTTAGAGGAGTCCTGATATATACTGGTTGCTATGTTGATTGTGTACGAAATATATATTTGCAGAAGAACACAAGGGGACATTTATTTTAGTTATCAAAATCCTTTGCATTAACAGAGGTCTTTTGATTTGGCATCTCAGGCAAACATGCCGTCTCAATATTCCGGCATACATCTGCCTAAACTGCAAGCTGGTGTTTGCTGTATGCTAAACACGATGACAGAAACATGGAACCAGTTACTTAATGATTCGTGTGCCTTGAAATAAATATGGTTTTCAGCTTTTAATAAATAAATACAAATATAACATGATTCATTAATAAATTCCTAGTTTTTACATTTGACTTCCTAGTTTTATACTAGTTTTCTATTATTTCAACTACTAGGTATTGTACAGACTGTTGAAAAGCCAGTGACATTCAGACATGCACTGGAGGACAGCATTTGACCCAGCTCCACAAAACATCGATCCTATCAGCTTTAAACGGAACAAGAATCCAATGTCAAAGATTTTCAGCCCAACAACAAATCTTGATGACAAATCCCCTGCCCCAATTTTGTCATGCAGCTTATCTGCCTACGGTTGTGCGTCAGAGTAACCATGTGTAATTGTGCGTTGTGGTTGTTACTATTTAATTGGTTATGATGGTTTTGTAAGATTTTTTTGCGTATTTACTTGCATATACATGACATGCTAACCAAACACAAACCGTATTTAAGTTCAAATGCTTTATTATCCATATTTAAATAATTATGCCCCCATCGAAGGTGACGGGGTATATTGGTTTGCTAATGTAGGTTGGTCTGTCAGGTATTTCTGGTCTATTAGTCCATCCGTTTTCAACTGATCCTTACCAAACTTCATAAAATTGTTTCTGGGCATACTTTCTTGGTCAAATTCGATAATCAAGCAAATGGCCTAATTAACTGCAGAATTGTGGCCCTTGAAATATCTCAAATTGGCATTTCGCCATTTCAGCATTTAAGTGCAACAGTTTTGATACGATGTCTATCAAATTTTATGAACATGTTTTAAGTTGCAATATTTTATCCCAGTTCGATGATTAACCCAATCACTCCCAGGACCTTGATTTATATAAAACTGGATTCTATTAGCAGTTTACACCCTCTGTATCCAACTTGATATTTAAACCTAGAGGGGGCAAACTCTTTTACAAACAGCTCTTGTTCAAGTAAAAAGCATTTAAGCATATTTTACATAACTATTAATAGTATTGTGGCAAAAATAGTGTATATAAAATGATCAAAACAACTACACACGCACTTTTCTGGCCATTTTGTCCACCATTTAAAATAAATAATCTTTTAATTAATCATTTTATTTATGTAAAAATCAGTTGCACGTTTGTCAATACATTTTCTAACAACATATGCATTATATACATTCAGGAAATTGTAGTTACTCTACATATTTATAGATATATGCCAATTTTAAATTTGTGAAGGCCATCTTGGTGGCCATATTGAATATTTCAAAATGCTCAATGATGACAAAGTTGCATCATACAGTTTCTAAGTAAGGACATGGTGTAGAATAATTTTATGCACAAACAATTTGTGCATACTACCCTTTTGGGTTTATTGACCGGCATACTGACTAAATATGTTAATAACATTTCTTAGATATAAACATTATTTTAGTGAGATATAACAATAATTAATTCCCTGATGTATATAAAATCAATATAGACAACAAATTTGGTGCTAATTGAGAATACATTTTCTGAGGGTGGTTAAGTAAGCAAGTTCTCAAAAATAAGTGGCAATATGAGTCAGGTTTTGCCCATAAAAAGGTGTTTACTTTTTTTTTTCGACAAACCTTACATGTTCAGATTTGCCCGTAACAATACAGAATTTAAGCTTAGTGGGTGCAGTAAATTATACAAAGATTGTTTATTGGAGGAAACAATATACACAAGAGGAACCCCTACGGGCGTAAGACACTAAACTTTCTAATATTTGATATTACTCTTGCTTGTACTTGTTATTAACCGAGGTTGTAGATTTACATAACCAAAGATACTATTAGTTGCAACAGATGTCATGGGCTGCTAAGGATATTAACTGTTGCTATGGCAGCCAGTGGCTACTAAGGAAGTCAATGGTCGATAAGGACAACACTGGTTACTAAGGGCAGTAAGCTGTTTCGAAAGAATTAACATCTCGCCTGGAATCCGATCGCTCCGCCCACTTGATCACGTGACCATGCGGTCTGGAAACCTCGACAAGCAGAAAACAAAATGGCGGCTATGCTTAGATTACGCGATATTCCGGATGATTTTGGAGAACATTTTTTGCCTTATAAATGTTTGCTACGTCACCGTATTCAAGGAAGAAAATTTGCTAATGAGTCATAGATTGACTCTGTGCGAATTTTTAGGGGAAATGATGACGAAATCGACGTAAAGTCTCGTATCTTCCGCAGTCAAAGAAAGGGAGAAGATCCACATACTCTGATACTGTCAATTTGTCGATGTCAAAAATGGCAATTACGATCGCACATTGCAGTTGTAAGGCAGGGTAAGTGCTTTCCTATTTGTGACACACATATTACTTATCGTTACGTTATTACTGACAGGATATGTTTGTAATTTCGTTGTAAAAAAATAACGATAACGACGATTCTCACATGTTATGATGATAGGGCTACTGTAATACAGATTTGTACGTGGTTGACATCAAGTTGTATTACTCTCAATAAAGGGAAACACCTGAACTTAATGATAACATTGTTTACACTTCCAAGTTTAACACCAGCATATTTTCTAATATTAAAAGGCAGCAGTTTGATAACATATCAGAATTATTATTAATTAATGAAGAATAATGTACATTATTTTATATCTTTGTGCAGGATTGCTGGAGAATGCGCTCATGTGCTGGCCGTGGTGTTGAAGCTAACCGACTGGATTTTGGATGGTCTTACGGAAGTACCAAGTCAGCCATCTAGTACCTCCTGTCCACAGCAGTGGGACAAGCCAAGGGGATCTAAGATCCAGGCTGAACCAGTCTCTACTATGGTACTATCTCGGTCAACAAATGTGGACAGGAAAGAGACCTATGACAGCCATCTTCAATGACTACAGGTTGTTACCGTGTTGTTTTTAACATAAAAAAATAATAAACTCTAGTATGACTTTATTCACAATATGCAACATAATAATAAACATCATAATAAACATTGCACAGTCCAGTTTATTGTGGCCAAGTGCACGATAAAAACAAAAAGACTAACATATAAATCTAATTCTAATTTTCTTCGTTTTTCAGAAAAATCAGGCTTACAGAGAAAGACATCGGTCTACTTTCATCGTTAAAGGACACTCCACTGGGGTACTTGGCCTGCAAACCAGAACAGACCATGACCACAACAAGCCGTTGGCAGTACCCTTTCTCACCAGGTAACATGTTAGTCTTGCACAAACAATGGCATGAAGCCTGTCAAAAAGCAGCAACAGAACCATATTTGGTTTATAGATGGGAACAAACTTATTTCAATTTTATGGTCAACAATTTTAAACTTTTTAACCCTAGAAATGGCACGCTCTACATGTACACGGTGCCTGGCTATTTTCCTGGTTAGTTTGACATCGCTGTCAGACATTTGACCTGATCCTGGAGCAAAAGGTGGCATGTGCAATTTAAGTCCTAATTTTTCAACCTCCTCTTTAATTAAAAAACCCTTATCCACCATGATTCCATCCCCTTTCTTTATTTTCCCACAGTCAATAAGTTGTTGAAGCATATCCAGGAGTCCACATTGATTAGTAATTTCTTTATCTGAAATGGCACCGGAAAATAACATGGAAATAATTTAATAAATGTAAAAGAGCCTTTGGGGTCAACTCCAACCAAAGCCTTCAATGTTGTAGCAGATTTGTAGTCCGAGTAGCACTGGCTTTGGGAATGTAATGATGAGGGCCTTTCAAGTTTTATCTCTGTTCCGTCCAGTATAAGTAAAGTGTTCGGAAAGTCCTCTTTGTATTTCTTCGGCATTTTATCCACAATTATATCCCTGTCCGGCCAAATTGGTACTGAACCAAATCTGTAAAACATGTAGTTTATCCAGTTTCTAAATAGAGCACCTGCGTCGGTAGGGCTGATATTGAAGAGATTCGCAATGTGTTGGAACTGCAGGTTTAGTCTAAGTTTGATCAGTGTCAACAGCAGCTGGTCTTCCAATTTCATTTTTTTAATACTTGAAATTGTTCTTGGAAAACAAATGGACATTCATTCGAAGTGGGTACCAGGAACTGAAAGATGGTCAAAAATTTCAAATAAACAAAGCCAGTGTAGTACTGGAAGTTTTTTCCCTTCATTGTTCTAAGATACTCAACTGAAAAAAGTTGTCTGTTTACAGATTCTTTTGTTGTTTTTTTCATTTGTTTCCTTAGTGAACTATTCACTCTTGTTAGCTCTTCATTTCTCAGCACTTGGTCAGCCATTTTTCGGTGCAAAGTTGCTTGAACAGCTTGCAGTTGTTGTTTCAAAGCCTGGTTTTCTGCTGATAGGGCCAACATCTCCAGAGGAGAAACATCTGAAAACAGAAAAATAAAGTTATAAAAGACAAATTATTTCAATATTTTTTTTTCCAGATACCACTTATCCAGCAAGTAGACAATGTGTTGAGCCATACAGAAGAATGTGGAACCCTTGAACTGCCTGCACAACCTGATGTGAATTTGGACATTGCAACTGAGCATCTTGACAACATGAAACATGTAAGCTGATGCAAGACGAGGCTCTAGCGATTTATAGATAGCATCACCAAATCAAAAGTGTTCACCTCAGCGTCTACCAGCTATGGCATAGCGAATGAAAGAATTGCACGGAACATGTATAGAAAAAAGACAAAAAACCATGTGCACGACTGCGGATTGGTTGTAAATCCGAAGTTTCCGTGCATCGGAGCCACGCCAGACGGCAAAGTATGTGATGGTGGTCAGACAGGAATTTTGGAAATAAAGTGTCCATTTTCTGTTCGCAATATGACTATTGCAGATGCGGTAGATCAAAATAATGCAAAAAAAGATTTCTTCTTAATCACAGATGGAGAGAACATTTCTTTGAGTAAGACACACCCTTACTGGTTCCAAGTTCAAGGACAACTGCTTGTTACGGGGGCAGAGTTTTGTGACTTTGTTACTTACACGAGACAGGACTTGTTCATAACAAGAATATTGCCTGACAAAGATGCCATGGAAAATATTCTTTCAAAGATGTGCCACGTGTACACAAAGTATCGTGTTATATAGTTACCTTTTTTTTCATCGGTTTGTGTCTCCGCATGATGGGAATGTGGTTTGGGGTCTGCGTTTTCATTGTTCTCACTGTAAATAAAATGTACCTATATAATATTATGTGTTTAAGATATGCCATTTTTGTCGTTGATATAGTGTATTAACATGCTCTGTGTTGGTTATTCGCAATATATGCTGCATTACGGGCTTACAAGTTCTGATATTACATTGTTGTTATGTTTACATGTAAAGATAATACAATTATTTGAACCACTGATGTGTTTATTAAAAGTTATACCTTGTATTAATTTCTTGTTCGAGATTTCTTCTTCTCTTCCGTGGTACATGGTTATCTACTGGCAGTCTCTTTAATAGCCGTCTGGCTGGCGTGACTGTGTGGCCCAAGGCTTCTACAGGCAATGGGTCAGGGAACTGATCTGTTGGTTTGCCTTCTTGGAAATGCTATAACAATACAAACGCAATACTGGGATCTGGGCATTAAATTAATAAAACAACCAAATTTTACCACACTGGACATCAAATAACTACGAAATATAAAATGGATGAATATCTGTTGTATTTGTTCTAGAGCTACTGAGTAATGTTGCCACGTTTTTATTACACTTACGTCAACATAACACTGCAATCATCGGACAAAGCTAGAAAACCTTGAATCTGATCTGTGTCATAAAAATGGCCATGTTTACATCCCTGCATATTTGGAAATGTTCACAACACGTGCAGCATAAATTAATACAAAACCGAATTCTATTGGTCATACATGACCTCATAGGTTTTTTATAACTGTTATTCGATTGCTAAAAATAGCTAGTCAAGCGTCTATCTAAAAGCAAAATACTAAACCGTATAGTAAATCAAAGGGTTAAAATGACAAATATACCTTTGTACAGACGAACATGTGGTAATTGTCGTTGACAGTGTTGACATTAAGTTGATCGTGGGGACGACCGCAGGCCTTTATCCATCTCTTACACTTGTCGAGATCACGTTTTGGCTTAGGAAATGATATAAATTCAACTCCTCCAGCTAATCTCTCTGGATACCGACTGTCCGAGTTGCATAAACCCCATTGACACCGTTTAACCATATTTTATTTACGTTAATTTCAAGGAAAATAACAAAATATGTAGAACAATAGTGTGAACCTCAACATTCAGCTTGTCGAGGAAAATGGCGGACAAATCGTTGGCAACCGGCTCCCCGAATTATCGATCGCTGATTGGTCCATTTTATAACGGAGATATGAAAGTAATATAATTAAGATCAATATGCAACACATATTTTTTTGTAAAAGTGAAAAAGTGAATGTACTTAAATTACGTTTTCACTGTTGTTAACATCCATAATGTGTTATGTCCATATGTAAAATATTATATTCGTACATACAAATATTACATAGTTCCTTGTATTTAATATTAAATCAGTTATCACAACACATATTCTATATCGAAATTTGAAACGCCTATTCGAATTTTACTGATCACACGTCATAAACACAAATTTTATTTACAGTTAAAATACACATGTACTTGTACATGAAAAACTTTTGTTCGGCTAGAAAAGCACACAATTATGCTGACATGTACAACGTCCTGTCATCTGCATGGAAAGTGTGGGTGTATTGATGGCCATAAAAAAACTTTGTAGCGTAGAGAACTGTGAGATCTTTACTTTTGAATTTAAGTTTCGTAGCGCATACCAACCAAATTTTTGTATTGCCATCGATGTGCAGTTAACATTTCCTCTTAAACAAAAAAATAATTTTGCCATATCGATAACGTTATTGTCTCTGATAGGTCAGTATTGATTTATGACATGCTGGTACTGTGTACACCCTCAACATCGACAGCGTGTAATTCTGCTGCTAATTAAAGCGACAGCAGTGAAAGGTTTAAGGACGTTGTCATGGGATGCGCGCGCGATATAAGCTGATGACGTCAAACTTTTTCACTTTGATGTTGAACGGATGGGTTTATTGTTTATCGCACATAACATGTGTCAATGAATTATTAGCGATGTAGAGATCTGGACCAAAACGGTTATACTTATGATGTGGACGATTATTGGCATCTTAACGAGGTTTTCTGTTATTTTTTTGTATTTATTTTTGCAGACCTCCTAGGGGGAATTTTCCATTTTTAGGGGAAAAAAACATACTTTTCAGGTGGGGGAGTGGAAGTAACTTTGTCTGGACAAACATCAGTTGTTTGTTGTGACTGACTGAAAGAGTGTTTCTACATGCAAATTACATCAATTTCTCTTGGTTTTCAGAAGTTTTCAATGACAAGTAAATCTGTAACAGGCTAAACTCTTACAAGTTTTTAATCTTTTACATTTATTGGGAACATATATGGTGTTTCCAAAAGGCCAGTCACTTAAAAAGATTTTATGGACAAATGGGAGAATAAACGCAAACCTTAATTACACACGTTTTGAAATATTGAATATGAGCCGTTTGTAGCAGGAGGCTGAGCGTTATATTACAGGGCATAGCCATGAAGGCGACGTGGGCGATTACTTCGCCCTGGAGCTATTGACATCGCCCATCAATTTCATCAAGGAGAAGTCCACTTAGCCATCGGTTTTAAACTTTGCATAGTAATAATTATCAATCAAACACCAGTCATAAAAGCTTTGAAGTCAACTTCCATAAAAAATGAGAACGTAATCAAAGTAAATTTCAAAACGCACATAATTACCTGATATGCAAAACACATATGAATCCATACTAGATGTAAATATTCATGTTAATATTCAATAATTTCCCCTAAATACATTTTCCATTTTAATCACCCCATTTAAATATCCATTTTATTCCATGCAATAAAGCAACTGTCTGATTTTGTTCACACCCATGACATTTCTTCTGGAACACTAATTCATTAATGCTCTATTGACAGTGCTTGCATTGTTCAGGTACAGTGGTAGTGACTGATGCTTTTTTCACTGACCATGTGCTAATTGTGTTATGTGCTAATAGTGTTACACCCTTAGTTCTACAAACTGCTAGACAATGGCCCCATCTTGGCAGTCACATCAAAGACTTTTTGAAGTCAAACCAACACTGTTGCTATTAGCTGTTGCTAACAGCTTGCAGATTTTAAAGCCCAATCTAATTGATTACATCACGCTGTCACTCTTCTTAGATTTAACATGTGTTATTATTAATGACTGGTGTTTTAAACAGATTTTATTGTTTGTTCAAATTAGATAAATAACTGCAAGGTAATTTTAACAAAGTGTTTTATTGAGAAAAAAAAAAAGAATTAATAACTAACAAAATATAATTAATATATAATTAACAAATGTTTTATGATGCACTGTGAACGTTTCGATAAAAAAATATATATTTAAATTTAAAGTTTTTTTGATGTGTGTATTGCTAGAATGGAAAGAATGGAAACTTGGAAAAAAAACTTGGAAACTAGAATAATGTAATACAACTTGAAAATATCTAGTTATTAATTTATAGAGAATTGATGATGATAATGACCTGATGATGATAATGGACTTGGTACTATGACAATGATTGACATGGTCTGATGATGGTAATAACAAGGACAATTATGGTTAAGCGCTTTTTGGAAAACAATTTTCCTTGAAGTGGCCTCGCTTCTCCCTAAACTGAACTGAGGGAGAAGTGACTTCTCCCTAAAATGTGTCCCTAAGGCTGAGCCCTGATATTAGCAGGAACCCTTTCTCAAAAATGTAGGTCTATTCTTTACTCTTCAAGGTTGATTTCTGTGTCATTTGGTTCAATATTTCCCAGCAGTTTATGAAGATACAATTTTAAGTGTTTACGGACGCCCTGATGCATGTACATACAACGGGACAAAATGCCATTCTAAAAGCTTTTTTTCGAAGGCAATATGCATGAGACTTGGCACAAACTTTGTAAACACATCTGGTGGGACAGCAGGAGGCCAAGTCACTAAATAGCCGTTGGACTGGAACATGTTGCAGATATGCACAACAAGACATGTTACTGATTATTAATATTAAGTATTTCTACGCATTATAATAAACACAATGTTACAGGGAACAAGCATAGACTAGTAAATTTCATGGTACAAATAACTCAAAATTATTCCACTGGAACTTGCCAATAGTATGCACAATTTGGCTTGGTACTGGCCTTCTTTAGAACAAGTTACTCATGGTACTACAACGAATAATTGTCTTAAAGTGCATTGACTGACCGAATTGACAACACGCAGTATGAAATGGATTTTGCGAGGACTGAACATAAAATTATATGCCCAGTTTTTTCAACTTCCATCCAGTGGCTTCAGAGAAGTTGTTACAAGCAAAATACAAAATGCTGATAACAAACGACTGACAGCAAACAACTGACGACAGAGGGTGACTGACCAATATAGCTCACACCTGAGCATTTCAAGCTCAAGTGAGCTAAAAATCTGTTCAGTGCATTCAAACTGTATTTGGACAGCTAGGCACTGAGGCAGCGACTATTGTTGATATCATTGTCATCTTACCTTGGCAAGAACTTGTGCTTGCAATCCTTGACTTGACAACTTTCCCAACCACAGGCACTTCCACCTAGGCAGGAGGGAGGTCGGTACAGGTCCAGTGTCTGGCTCGATTTCCATTCCCGCTGCTTACAGAACTCGAGTCCCTGGCTGACCAATCTGTCCTCCGTACTTCAACTGTGTATACATAACAGAAATATAATAAGATCATGTGGATGGAATGCTTGTAATTATAACAATAAGTTAAAAATGTATTCAAACTTTTATTGTGATTATGTGAGTACTCAACAGGCCAGTAGTAGTCAAATGAGAAGTGTTCTCCTATAAGACAAAGGACATACCAAGTACATAACTGTCAATTAAATAATTAATTAATAATTAGCGATTTAACACCTGCTTCAAAATCATGAACCAATGCTTAAAACAATATTACAAAACTCATCTGCAGAATCATTGTGAACATTTTACAATCAGATGCAGTCAGTAATTATTCCATGATTATCCTAAGTTTCTATGGTGAGAGTATTAACATAATTATAGCCTACATTGATATAATTGTATTGCGAGGTTGAAATAAATTCACATGTTGATGGTAAATGCAGCCGAAACATAAGAGTTCTATAATACTACACTACCTGTGTAGGTTGCCAGGCCTGTCTCACCATCTCATGGGCGTCACCAACACTGCTGAACAGTCGGTCTGTTACCGTGAGGACTGTATCCACAGCCTCTTCCTGGGTCTCCCCAGCCTGACAATGACACCCTGGAAAATATGGGGAACATAGGCATGAAATGCAAACCCTGCATACATATTGACATATTAATATTAATCTTGTTTAATATTAATTTTGTCAATTGTAACAAAGACCATTCTATATTCCCTGTGCAGGGTTTTACATCAATGTGAAAGTTTAGGGGTCAATAGGACTCAGGTAGATGATTTTCAGGGGTCTTGTCAAAAAAGTGGGAGTCATGATTGCTTGTTTTTACTGTTAATTTATTTTGTGACTTTGTGTAATTGAAACACACTTGTTTAAACATGGCATTTTACATTTTGGGGAAGCAACTTAAAGGCGGAAATATTTATTTGAAGGCCATTCAGCCATTAGGAATATGAATGTATGCTAACTCAGTCGAAAGTAGACAGTGTGTTCAGTAGACTGTAAATGTCAAGGGTCATTGACCCTTTGGCCAAAATGTTCCAGGGTCAAAATTCTATTTTGAAGAGTCAAATTCAAATATTCACAAGTTACCAAAACAAAAACAGACAAACTCAAGGTTCACATAATACTAATAAATATAATAAATTATAAAATATTACTAATATAAAAAAAATCAACCTGATATGATCATAATATAAAAAATTAGCCTTTGTAAGCTTGTGTTAGGTGGTGTTTTTTTTGTTTTTTTCATTCAATGTACAATTGTTTAGAGATGAATGAAAGACCAAACTAAATGCTGCTAGCTTTTTGTTTTATCAACAAATATCCGAAAGTGTTGTCAGAAATTATTGACAGTTGTACATTTTCCGCCAATTTTTTGTGTGTTTCTGGTGTTTTTAATCAGTATTGTTTTTATATTTTATGTGAAATATTGTTATTATTTAACCTTTTAAACATCATTTCATCTACATGTGAACATGCAAACATCAGAATTATCCATGTTGACAGCACACAAATGCCTTAACAAAAGGTGTAACAAACTGAAGTTCACAACAAGGCTAAATGTGCATAAGGAAAAATGTCTGTGTTTTCATCAGTGGAAGGGTCAAATGCATACAGTGATAACTTCCAGGCATGGTAGCTCTTATCAGTAAATGCAAAACCAATTAAGATAAGGTAGGCCTAATGTGTTAATAGCAGACAGTGTCTTGACTGGCTTCAGTTGTAAAGGAAGTGATGACACAATTCAGACATTTACCAAGGGTTAATATGACTCTTTGGGTGATTTTACCATGCATCAATTTCATGATTTCAATGAAAATCACAGGTCAAAACCCAGGAGCTCCAGTCAAACAAACACCCTGGTAGAGCCATGGTCAACAAGAGCTGTCAGAGGACAGCGCGCTCGACTATTTAAAGTATTTCAGTTGGTACATATTTTGGATAGTGAAAGGGGCATAAATTTGTTAAAATACAATCTTTTTAAGTGAAGCTTTGTATAGTTTATAAATTTTTGGAACAACAACTTTAACCACAAAGTCTATCTAAAAAGTGTAGGCACTACACAATGTTTATTAACACATCATTAAAACTAAATCATGTAGACAGTAGATCCCACAATTTTATTTTTGTGAAGTTGGTCAGATTTGGTGATGCTTTTTTAGAAATATACTCACACTTATAGGAAATGAGACATGATTAAAGATTACAGACCAATGTTTGCATAGCTTGCTTAGGTATTCATCACAATTTAGAAATTAGAGATAAATTATTAGTGCCCGTTAAATTCTTATTTATTGATTTAAAGCTGTAAATTTCTTCATTATACTTACGATTTAGCGATACAAATTTTTCCCAATTTTGAAAATTTTACGTCGTGAATTTCCCAATTTAACCAAGGTACTTTTTCCCAAAAAGGTCAAAAAAAGGCCTGAGTACAATAAAATGCATAATTTGGATAAATTGCAGGTCAAAGTTATTGGCCTTGGTCAGTGACTTTACATAATGACCTTGAAGACATGTTTTAAGTTGCAATGGAATATCTGTAGAGATACGAGTTTTTTGCACACAAACTTTAACCTGGATTTCTAAGTACAAAAAGGGACATAAAATTCTACTAAAATGCTAGTCACAGTTACAGGTCTTGGCCAGTGACCTCATATATAATGTCCCTGAGGGCATGTGTGAAGTTTCAATTGAATATCTGTAGTAGATATAGAGATATGGAGTTGTTGCACGCAAACTTTAACCTGATTTGCTAAGTAAAAAAAAGGGGCATAATTCTGCTAAATTGCAGGTCAGCGTTATGGGCCTTCATCAGTGACCTCACATAATGACCCCGAACACATATGTGAAGTTTCAATTGAATATCTGTAGGAGTTACAGAGATATGTGCGTATTGCACGCAAACCTTAACCTGACTTTTCTAAGTACAAAAAGGGGCCTAATTCTGCTACAATGCTGGTCACAGTTTTGGGTCTTGGCTGATGACCTTATATAATGGACCTAAAGGCATGTGTGAAGTTTCAATGGAGTATCTGTAGTAGATATAGAGATATGGAGTTGTTGCACGCAAACTGTAACCTGGTGTTCTTAGTACAAAAAGGGGCATAATTCTGCTAAATTGCAGGTCAGACTTATGGAACTTGATCAGTTACCTCACATAAAGACCGCAAAGACATTTGTCAAGTTTCAAATGAATATCTGTATTA
>CM051024.1:113257654-113367654 GCA_027627225.1 Congeria kusceri | reverse complement strand
TAGCAAATCTCTTGAATGTCATATTGTGTTGCGTGTTCTTTATAATTAAGCTTTCATTTTTATTTCAAACGATAACAGACAGACAGTCGGACGGATGAACAGACAGACACACAGACAGACACACAGACGAACGGACGGACAGACACACAGACAAACAAACGGACGGACGGACGGACGGACAGACACACAGACAGACGGATGGAAGGACAGACACAAAGTCGGACCGACAAACAGACACACATAAATGTTTACAACAGCGTACAATGCTGACTTTTAAACAGTACAATATCACAGGTATACTTTTCCGACTTTAAAAACGTAAGCCATGAACTAAACTATTCAAAAAATATTTACGATTTATTCTTTGTTTAAACACACGCGTTTCTTTCAAAGTTTGTCCCATTGTATTGACTTACCTGTAACCGGACCCCCTTGCTCACAATAAATTTGTTACCATAGGTACGAATTAACCAATTTGGCCACTGTTTTTGTGTGAACATGATTGTTTCTTGTGACAAAGGATATGCTCGATAAACATCGCAAATAATGTCCGCCTTATTTACCATGCTGAATATTGCAACATTTGATATTCGAAAAATCACAATGAAGTTCACATTTCGCATTTACTGTGAAATACATGTTCTCATTGATGGGGACTGTCTTTGTACTTTAAACTGCATTGGTAACGCTGACTTGCAGATTATGACGAACGTGCTATACCAAATACAAAATAAATAACGAAGTTCAAATCAGCGTTATAGAGTTTAAAAGGCTGTCCTGTTAACGCAGTGGGTGTGCTTCACAGCGGGCTCTTAAGGACCCAGGGTCGACTCCGGAACATGGCGTCTCCTGTATCTTGCAATATCCCTCTTAACATAACTAACAAGTCTTCTGGCGCTGATGGCCATTTGGGAGAAAATCCCGGTGCACTCGATAAAAATTCACTACACACGAACACACGCAGTGGTTGGCACATCCGCTTGCTGACTCCGGGTTCTGTTTCCCACGCTACGCATAGGAGTTTGGATATGGCCGCCATTCTGGGCTGGTAGGTTTATTCAAGGTACGCAAATCTGTATTTGTAATATAATGTTAAATAATGAATTAAACCTTATACAGCATTAAGTTCGTTTTGAAATTCAAGAGACATGAAAAAAAATATCGAAAATAATTTAGATTGTTTTATCAAAATCAGATATAAAACCAGATATTCACTGGAGACAACAGCTTTATTCCCCTACCTTAGGCCATAGCAATTTGATTCTATGTTCGCGTCCTCGGGCTGGTTGGTTTTGTGATGCCTCAACGAAAAAAAATATTTTGACAATGTGAAAAATCAGAATACGTATAAAAAATGTGGGGGAAAAAAAAGAAATAAATGACTTTCTGTTTTTTTACCAATATTTGTAAAACAAATATTGTGCAAGTAGTCATTTTACACAGTTAAAATACTGTGTAAAGGTAGGTTCCAAATATGACGATGATATATAAGAGTTTTGCAAGTAAACATTTGCTTTAGCTTTGGACCACTTCCATGAATAAGTCGTGATAGAAAAAAATGTTTTTTATCAACTCATTGTTAGTTTTTTCCTGCCTGGTTGGTAGGTTTCAAACAAATCATGGGGACGCTAAACATAGAATAAAATGTGTATGGCCGACAATCATCGACAGCGCCCTGCCCACACAACTGGGAGGAGATTCTATCCCATAAATCCCACCATGTATAACAACTAAAACGATTTATCTCGCCTTGATTCATAAAAATATGCTGTTTACAGTATAATCAGCGTAAAAAGAGTTGTAAATTTAAATGTAAAATTACGTAGTCTGGGAATTTCATTCACCTCATCTCGCCTCTTTATACAGTTCGTCAGTTTCGACTCAGGTATTAATTGAAAATCGATGACAGATGCGGATGCATTAATTATACACGCTAAATCGCGAATTTCGCTTTTCTTTATGTATTGATCATTTTTATCTGGATGAATAGGAGCGAAAATACAATCTATCGTTTTATGTTTTGTTTGGGAAAAACAATATCTGAATATAATGAATTGCATGTTTTAACGTTCAGTTCGGATGCACGTCATTTCTACATTAGAACGGAAATGATATAATGCGCACGCGTGTCTCGCACGCGCTTTATCGAAAACGAGGCTTTATATTTTTAAACCCACATCAAACGGATCTGATCTTTGTTTTCACTGAATTATAATGCATCTGACTGAAAATTCGAACAAATATTATCAAAAATAGCTGGCTAACCTCTTGGTGAAAAAATGTAACATGTTGAACCCTAGCGCGTGGCCCCTTTCAAAGTCTCGTGGGATACAAATAGGCGACGGAACGAAGCGTGGAACGGATCAAAGGGAAAGTTCCCATCTGTTTCGTGTAGCTATAATCAGAAATTGATGCCAAATTCATTAGATTAAGAGACTTAATAACTACATAACAATATGAAGTTATTAACAGAATGCCCTCAACGTAATTAGAAAAACCGATCTTTGATTTTTAGGAAACATCTGTTTCACGTAAAAACGGGAATAACGGAATTTTATTAAAATTGAAATTAATATCTGGACAACCCTTTGTTTGATTCGTTCTATTGTTGTTGTTGTTGTTGTGTGTGTGTGTGTGTCTGTGTGTGTGTGTGTGCGTGCGTGCGTGCGTGTGTGTGCGTGTGTTTTGTAGCTTTAAATATTTATGGAACACAACTTTTCCTCTGTTCTGTGTGTGTGTGTGTGTGTGTGTGTGTGTGTGTGTGTGTGTGTGTGTGTGTGTGTGTGTGTGTGTGTGTCTGTGTGTGCGTGCGTGCGTGCGTGCGTGCGTGCGTGTGTGTGTGCGTGTGTGTGTGTGTGTTTTCTTCAAGTATATAGTTAATTACTTTAAATTGCACAATGTTATTTTAAACAAGACGAATGAATAATTATGTTTGAATTAATAAATAAATATAAGTAGGTAAAATACAAATAAATTGAACTTATATCGAGTTTTTGATAAAAAATGACCTCTTCTAAACCGTTTCCCTTTTATTGACACACAATACCTCAATATATCGGTGCACTTTACAATGGATGAAATATTTTTTTCATGCTCTGTTTTAGTTAAGTTTAGTTATAGTTTAGTTATATTCAATTCATACTAATTGAAAGTCATTGTTGGTGTTACATCCTAGCTGAACATATCAATGTTGTATCTGTTGATAGAATGACGATTCGCATCATCGACAATGATGTAGAAAAAGAAGAAGAGGAAGACAACGACAACGATGATGATGATGATGATGATGATGATGATGGTGATGGTGATGGTGATGATGATGATGATTATTATTATTATTATTATTGATGATGATGGTGATGATGATGATGATGATAGTGATGATGATGATGATGATGGTGATGATGATGATGATGATGATGATGATGATGATGATGATGATGATGATGATGATGATGATGATGATGATGATTAATGATGATGATGAGGAGGAGGAGGAAGAGAGGGTGATGGGTGATAAAAGGAACAAGAATAGTGCTGATGAGCAGCGTCTGGTAAATGGCAAACATATCGTAATCATACATTTTAAGGTACTAGTTAATGTTTTATTTCTTTCAGTATAAGAAACCTAACGCAAAAACTGTACATATAGAAACCCGAAGAAAATCAAATAGCTTATCGTTATAATCACAATGTTCGATTACTCATTAATGTTAACGAACATTAATGCGTAATTAGCCATCGTGGACTTTCGGACTTCAGGGCAAAAGATGTACCATACCGATATGCACTTTAATTACCGAAAAGATAAGTTACTTCCGGAAAGACGTAAGAATGTCACACGATGTAAAGATAAAACAAATATTCATAATTAATAGCTTATACATGAAATCAGAAATTGCCTCCGGGGATTACCTCAATCATTTGGTCCTTATTTACTTGTGTTACGTAAACAATTCTATAATTGGTATTTGCTAGGACATTTAGAAAATATTTTTACAGAAATATATTCTATTTACCATAGTTTTAACAATTATTACTATTTACCATAGTTTTAACAATTATTACTATGAGTTTTAACAATAATCACCAAGCCTCAATGGGAACCGACCCCAGGGGTATCCGGACAAAAGCCCCTGGCCCAGAAGCCCCTTGGTCTAAAAATGCACACATGGACATAAGCTCCTTGGTATATTTGACAGAGTGGACATACGTCCCTCGGTAGATTTAACAGGGTGGACAAAAGCCCCTCGGTAGATTTGACAGGGTGGACAAAAGCCCCTCGGTAGATTTGACAGGGTGGACAAAAGCCCCTCGGTAGATTTGACAGGGTGGACAAAAGCCCCTCGGTAGATTTGACAGAGTGGTATAAACAGTCTCCCAAAAAATCAAATTTCGATTAATTGTTTGTTTCAGTGCGTAGAATGTTAAAGGGACTATGTCATCGAAAAGGGCCTCAAGGGGTGAATTTCTTAATAAAGTCTGAAATTTAGATATTAATACTGGCATATAATAACGACTAAAACAGGGTTTATATAATGGACAAATAGTGTATGCATTCTGAGAAAAAAATCAATTTATAATATGGGTTGTGTTTGTTTGGCCCTTTTCCTGTTTACATTTTGACGTCAGAATTGTGAGCATTTGGTATAACCATAGCTAACACACGACTCCTTATGAAGCATGATAGCGCAGTTGGTTAAAGCGCTGTCTACTGTCATTTCTTCGAACTAAGTCGTTAGTTCGATACCCGCTCGGGGTTTTAATTTTTTCAGACTTTTTTGCTAATTTTTTTTTTTTTTTTATCAAATATCGTATTGTGTATTGTATTATTGTTTATTTATTTAATGCACGTGTCTTAGTAAAGCGCATTTCTATCAAATAATATAATTTATAGTGCTATAGAAAGCCAATTTTTCGATGACATAGTCCCTTTAAAGAAGTACACAATTAACCCCCTTACCTTATGACTAAACACCGAAAACCGGCAAAACCCCGCGAAAACCCACAAAAACCTAAACTAAAATGTAAAACCTACGAAAAGCAACGTAAACTTACTTAAAATAACGCTTACGCTATACGCTTTATTTAAGGCATATCGGCATGTTCAATGCCTTTGCCGTATACATACATACACTCGTCAGATGGCCAAATAGCAAAAAAGATACATTTGTACAATTTGGAAAGCATACACATACATTTAATTGCATACAGATTGATGACAACAGAAATGTGCTTAATGTGTGAGCTAGATATTGAGTTGAAATGGTTGTTAGCAAAGTATACACTGATAGTAGAGAGTATATCCAATGTTACTAAGAAGCAACTAATTGCTTGCTTGTGCACGTCTTGACATAGCAAAGTAGACAAATTTAGCAAGTTTCCTTAGCACTCTTGTATTTTCAGAAGACATAATTATAACAAACTTATGAATATTACCCCATGCGCTATATATACCGTATTTTCGTCTTAAATCATAATAAGGACAACAAAGCAAGAAGTGAAATTCTGTTTCAACAACACTATTACATAACGAAAACTTACGAAAACCACAATTCGGCGGCGAAAACCCGCATATTGCGCACAATTCCAAAGTTTCCTTTGGGTTTCGTATGTCTCCTCTGGTTTTCGCGGATTTCCGTTGGTTTAAGTGGGTTTTCGCGTAAGTTTATGTAGGTTTTCTTATGTTTCCGTGGGTTTTCGCTTTTGAGATTCATGTGTTTATGCAGGTTTTCGTTCATTTAAGTAGGTTTCCGTGGGGTTTTGCGGGTTTTCGGTATTTAGTCATACCCAAAATTATATTTAAATCCACACCAGTCATGCTTACTGGTGGCGTTGTCTGTGCATACCGTGCAGTATTCTGAAGCGAAGTGCTACATGTACTGGAATGTAATCCATAATGGCCTCTTTACAACATCTCAGTCGAAAATAAAGAATAATCTTAGAATTCTGAATTATCTAAATTGGATTTTCTGGCAAAGAAATGACTTGTTTGAAGATTTTAGCTCAGACATTGTAACATCAATACAAGTGTTATAATATTTCATATCTGACATTCACATAATTATCCCAAAGCATAGTCTTTCAAATGCACATTTCATTTTTTTTTCCTTTTTTCAACTTAAATTATTAAGAATAACATAAGACTCTTTATAAATATGGGTCATGGTCGGCACATCTGGAGCGAGCACAGAAGGCATCGTTCTGTTGACTTTTCCCCTCTTAACAACCCCGAGTGCTAATATACTTACGGCTAATTTCACACCCACGACCAGATCACAGGGTCTTCCTGGCACATTATTATCACCCTCACCTCTTTGAAAGCAGTGGATAGCGGATTTATTGCAAATTAAATCTACAACAACAACACTCTCCGAGGGAGGCTACAAGTTGATCTGTTTAGAGATCAACACCTTCCTTTGCTATCACTGAAAATAAAACTCTCGTCAACTTTCGGAGATTTCTTGTTTGATCTTGGGCGAGATCTTTGTACGGACTTCACACTTTTGGATTCAAAATAATGGGATAGCTTCACACTTTGAATTGTGATTATGAAGTTTATTCACACCGTTTAGATTTCTTCGACATGACCGTTGACTCCCTTCGGTAGATTTGTTATTTGATTAAAACACGCCGTTTTGTTCTCGACAATGCGACAAAACACCGGAATACCGTTTTCTCCCATTGCTTTACACTTACTTTTCTTTGCGGTCGCCTCTAAAAATACATCTGTTGCATTATCAATATCGCTATGTCAAGAAGGCGTAAAAAAGTTGTTTGTTTCCGCTTACAACCCCCCCCCCCCCCCTTCCATTTTTTCCGCCGACCCTAAGAGCAGTTTTCGCTTATATGTGGAATTTCGGTAATTCATATTTTGAAAAAGTAAATGTTAAACTCATATTGTGAAAATGTCTTTTTCTATGACCATATTTATAGCAAATGTAGAGTTTCTTTGATGGGAGGCGTTTAAACATTTTACATGCAGTCCAATATACGTAAACTGTGTGGTGAATTTGCCGCGAAAAAAAAATGTTTAAGAAAAAAATTAGACAATTTTTCTACTTTTTGTCACCGATTCCAAAAATAAAAGAACAGTACATACAAGAGAGCAAAATAAGACTACGGACCTAGAAATATACTATAAAAACCGTTTCGTTTACGATTTATCATCAGTTGAAACAATGGTAGTATTGTAGTTTAGTTTTTTTGTTAATTAAATCCCACAGAAAGGCCTAATCAACTGGGCCCATATTCACTAATCCATTCTTAGACTTAAGACTTAAGAAAAAAGTTCTTAATACTATTTGAGGGGCGTCGTGAGAAAACCGGTCTTAATGCATGTGCGTCCGCACAGGCTAATCCGGGACGGCACTTTCCGCTTTTATGGTATTTTCTGTTTCAAGGAAGTGTCTTCTAGCCATAAATCCACTTTAGGCGGAAAGCGCCGTCCTGTGCGGACTGCACAGGCTGATCCAGGACGGCATTTTACGCACATGCATTAAGCCTGGTTTTCCCACGACGCGCCTCATTTCATTTTTAAAAACGCTGTTAATTTCTATTGTACTTAGTGTTCACAAATGCTTATTGTAGCATTCTTCATTTAGAGATATTTAGTAATGACATAAGTGACATTGGCACCCAGATTATTTGAAAACAAACAAGTATTTTTCTTTAGTTTAAGTCTATTCTTTATTCTTAAGTCTAACAATGGGTTGGTGAATACCGGCCCAGATTTACGGTGAAGTTGTTCATTACCAAACGAATACACTTAGGCCAAACCTATTTGATTCTATGTTTAGCGTCATCGGGCTGGTAGGTTTTTCGATGCTTGAACGAAAAAAAATCAATTAAAAAATGTGAAAAATTGAGTTGGAAAAAATATAAAACTTTGAAAAAAAGACTTTTCGGTGTTTTTACCAACATTTGTAAAAATAATGTGCAACTACATCCCCTGTACGTCGGTAAACCAATTTGCGGATGATAAATCAAATTTCAGACAAAACTTTTCGGACAAATAACTTATTACAGTAATTTATTTACAGATACTCATATCTTTAAGGTAAGTTTCAACATTTAAAATAGCGCACAAGATACAATTATATTTTGCACGTATAATGCGCTGTTACAAACGATTCCTAATGGCAATTATATGGCCAAATTAGTATGAATTTGGTTAAGAATGTAGAAAAATCATTAAAGTTGGCAATATTTTATGTAAAAAAGTACTGAACAATTAATGTTTTTGCAAATATTAATGTACGACCTTACGTATCTGCCATTCTTTTTTGTATATCTGCGTTAATACGCGTTATATTGTTATTTTCATGGGACAATATAATGTAAAATTGATAAAGCCCTTACTTTTAGGTGATAAGGTCCAAACTATTTTTTTTTTAAACTGAATGGATAATAACCAAACTTGTACAAGAGTGCTTTATGTAAATGCTATAAATGTATGCATTTAAACCATTTTGAGCGAGATTTTAACATTGTTGTCCACAAAAGTTCACTAAAGCATTGTGCAATAATTTTATGAAAGTAAACATTCGGTGTTTTTTTAGGGCCAATTTGGGGACGAAATTCGACCCCATTCCCTTGCTAAAAAGTATATATTTGTCCCCTATATTTGCCTTAACATTCCCCTCAGAATGTAAGCAAAAAACATTTGACCAAAATCGGACAAAAATTGACTAAGATAGAGGCCTTTTCGTAAAACATCCCAGCAATCTTTCATAAAACCAATTTAGTGCATATTCTAAGTTATCATTTCTACAAAACAGTTGAATAATATTTTTTAACAAAGTAGAATATAGGTATGTAATAATGCTTTTCTATAAAAAAAATTCCCCTTTTGCCGAAAAATTCCCCATCTGAAGGGCCCCGCCACCTTTCCCCCAAAGGTGAATAAAAACACTGACATTGTTAAGGTTCTTATCACAGTAATACTTTACTGCTGGAGAATTATTCAAAGGGACAGCCAATGTAAAAACTGGAAAGAGTGCGGGACCAGATCTTATCTTAAATGAAATTATAATAAATGGCAGAGATGAACTTCCTCCGTATTGGCTTAAATTGTTTTACAAAATATTATGTCTTGGGTATTTTCCAGATAAAGGGACCGAATGTTTTATTGTACCTATACATAAAAAAGGAGATTTTAATGACACAAATAATTTTAGAGTGATAACTATGTTAAGTGTCATAGGTAAATTGTTGACAAATTTGATTAAACGTAGGCAAACTGGGTTGAAAGTACCATGTATTGCTGGAAGCACAAGCTGAATGTCGAGCGAAAATGGGAACAACAGACAACGTATTTGCCCTTCACCGTCCGCATTCATGAGTAGGAAGCATTTTAACATGCCTATATCAATACCACTAGCACCTTTTGAGTACAATATATCCTCCATGTCATTGATATACAAAGAAAAAAGAATCGGGAACAAAACACTCGCCTTGTCTTGACCTAAATGACTCTCAAATGCAGTTCCGATATCATTATGATGTCTTACTTTTGTGTACACATGAGTATACATTGCTTTTATAGCTGTAAAACGTGGTCATCGAATACCAAGTCTGTATATTCTGTACCAAGGATATCCCTTACAATGTAATCAAATGCCTTTGTAATGTCAATAAAACAACAATAAAATTGCTTATTTTAATTAAAAATATGGTATTAAATGGTGAAGGACAAATAGGTGTCGAAATCAGCACACATACAGTGACTATATATTATAGGAGACAGGGATACTTGACTTTGTAACTATGAGTAAAATAAATATAAAAAAAGTTTAAGTTTAAGGTGATCTGTGCTCCAGAACATAAATTCATTGAAATAACATATAAAATTATGCTAGACGATATTAAAAGTAATCCCCTAAAAACCAACTGGGCAAGTCAAGTGAAATGTAAAGTTCATTGGGATTCTATCATGTCTACTTGGCACAAGGTGTTGCTGATCTCAAAGGGTTTTTTTTTCTGTGTTTAAGCAAAGAATTACTTACACTTTTGTCCACGGTGTAGAAGGACGCATAAATGGCTATTCAAGGGCATTATTTTGTAGCACTTCAATTTTATCTTGAATGGGTTAACATCGAGAAGGTAAGGTGGAATAAAACCGATATTAGTAATATACATGTAGTGTTTGCCCAGTTTGCCCTGTTCTCGAAGATGAATATCATCTTATTCTTTAAGGTAACATCTACTCATAAACGAGACAAAAATACAATAAATATATCAGTATATTATATACGTCACCCAAGCTTGTTAAAAGCCACAGAGTTATTTTCCTCACAGAATCCAAATACTATCAAGTTACTAGCTGTTTATTCATGTAGAGCTTTTGAAATTGCAAATACTGTCAGTACATGATGATAAATGCAATTTTATTAAGTTACATGCAGTACATATCACTTTTATGAATACAGTGCATATCACTTTAATGTTTAACTTAGATATACATGTACATTATTTTTGCAAAGCATGATAATACAGTAACTATAACTTTCACGTATTACTTAAATATAACTTATTTTTGTAAAGCATGAGAATACAGTACAGATCACTGTTATGTATTACTAAGATAACAATTATTTGTGTAAAGCATGAGAATACAGTACAGATCACTGTTATGTATTACTAATATATAAATTATGTTTGTAAAGTATGATAATACAGGACAGATTACATTTGTGTATTACTTAGATACAAATAATTTTGGTAAAGCACGAGAATACAGTACAGAATACTTTTATATAGTACGCGCAGATAAATATAAATAAATGTATTTTTATTTCTTAACGCATGATAATATTATTTGTTCCTATTTGTATAATTGTTATTCATGACGATCATGGGTCATGTTGGCCTTATTCGTTTTTTATATGCTACATTGTAAAAAAATTTAATAAACTTTATTTTTCTTCTATTATATATAATAAAAATATGTATATGTAATGAAAGTATGTAATGAAAACTAGCACAAAACAAACCTTCCTTTGCAAAAAATAATCATTTTAACGCGCAGTTTGAGCTTTATCCAGTTTAAGTCTGGACTTTATTTACACCTTTTCTTCAAACTATTCGGCTTTATCCATACATGAGCATACCATTCCAAGATATAATTGATTTTAACCCAGAAACCACTACGGTATCAACTAACAAATGCCCTTCTAGATAGATTATATCACTATTCTGTAACGGTTTAGTTTACTAATTTGTCGATTTAGATGCCAAAAATTAAATAAATACGTACATTTTTTGAATATTTGTATTTTCCCCCAGACAATATTTATATTTCTTCTTAGAAAAACGTAGATTTCTGTCAATACGCTTAATATATAATGGCGTTGGACATTACTTTATACATGTGTACAATAATTTGTATATATACTGACTTAAATCGCCGAAAAATTCAAAATAAGTACCTACCTGTCAATTGCGGACGATATGTTTTCTCTGAAATTTAAAGTAGATGATAATGTATATAACAGTTTTCCAGGTAAACATTTGCTTCAGTTTGTACCACTGCCATGAAGTAGTTGTGAAAGAAAAATGTTTTTTTTTTATCGACTCATTGTTTGTTTGTTTTCTGCCTGGTTGGTAGGTTTCGAAAGATCAAACATAGAATTAAATTTGTATGGCCTTATGGTACTACCATTTGCAATGCCTTGGAGAACCTCCTTTTGTATTATATTGTATTTTTAGCGAAACAAATCAAAATAAAGGTAGTTATATTTCCGCGATTATTTTAAAATAAAATGATGTTTATATAAAATATGAAACTTTTATAAAAAATAACGTATGCGGTGCTAAACACGAGAATTGTTAATATTACATAATGAATCATAGTTTTTATTGTGCATTTTGTCGAGAGAAGCCACTAATGTAGCCTTCTTATTTTCAGTGTCAGTTACAATAATGAGTGTTCGAGTTACCCGTGCAGTATTTGATATCACAGAAATATTGAGTGTCCGAGTTACCCGTGCAGTATTTGATATCACAGAAATATTGAGTGTCCGAGTTACCCGTGCAGTATTTGATATCACAGAAATATTGAGTGTTCGAGTTACCCGTGCAGTATTTGATATCACAGAAATATTGAGTGTCCGAGTTACCCGTGCAGTATTTGATATCACAGAAATATTGAGTGTTCGAGTTACCCGTGCAGTATTTGATATCACAGAAATATTGAGTGTTCGAGTTACCCGTGCAGTATTTGATATCACAGAAATATTGAGTGTTCGAGTTACCCGTGCAGTATTTGATATCACAGAAATATTGAGTGTTCGAGTTACCCGTGCAGTATTTGATATCACAGAAATATTGAGTGTTCGAGTTACCCGTGCTGTATTTGATATCACAGAAATATTGAGTGTTCGAGTTACCCGTGCAGTATTTGATATCACAGAAAAAAACGCCTGTTCTTTGTTAGCAGTAAAACAACGCTATAAGTTTGTTGTTTTGTTTATTTTTTTGCATTCAAATGCAATAATTAGGTTCTAATTGCGTTTCAAATCAACTTTGAAAGTTGATAGAAAGGCCTGCGTTATGTCAACGCACACACATTCGATTTAATTATGTACATGTAAAGCAGTATTTGCCAATAAACTGAACTCGTCTGTTATCCGGTCTTCTGTAAGCCCGCAACAATTGTCGTGTCTGAAATTCTTCATAGTTTGTTTACATTCTTGTGAGAGAAAAAATGTTTTGTCGAAACTGTTTTTGTTATTGTACCGTGAACTAATAATTTTCTATGTTAAATAAGACATCAAAAATCCTAAATCCTATTTAAAACGTGTTAATTTCAAGTTATTAAACGTAGCGTCAGCTGTGAAACGTACGGGTAGCGTGGCCGAGCGGTCTAAGGCGCTGGTTTAAGGCACCAGTCTCTTCGGAGGCGTGGGTTCGAATCCCACCGCTGCCACATATTTTTATTTGTACGCAAAATAATAACAAAATAACAACAAATTATTAAATAACGATTTCATCTGATATTTAACGGATCCGTCCACGAATTAATCATTTACCAAACTGAAGTAAGATGGTATGTTTAAAGTATAAATTTCTTAAAATCACTTAAGTATGTAACATTGATAGCTTTTATTGATAACTGAATTCTCTTTGTGAAAAGCTGTTGCTTTATACAGTTCTTCGTGATGATTAATAATAGAATTTACGCTAAAGATTTGATCCGGATTTTCCGAACAACTTATTATTTGAACATTTTTCAGCTTTAAGAATACTGGTCATGTTATAAATATAATTTTCACATCACACGCGCATAGCTTTTATTGATAATTGAATTCTCTTTGTGAAAAGCTGTTGCTTTATACAGTTCTTCGTGATGATTAATAATAGAATTTACGCTAAAGATTTGATCCGGATTTTCCGAACAACTTATTATTTGAAAATTTTTCAGCTTTAAGAATACTGGTCATGTTATAAATATAATTTTCACATCACACGCGCAGAGTTTTCTATAGATAAAGAATAAAAATTCCGTTGTTAAATTAAGAAATAATTTTTCGATTTAGAGTGTTTATTGGCTAATAAAGAACGATTTGGAGTTCGGATGATATGAAATAAACCACGAGGGGGTTAGCCCGAGTTGTTTAATATACCGCATCAGAACGACAAACAACGATAATGCGAAAAATATTGAGATTATGTGTAAATATGTTGTTAATTCCTACGCATCAGAACTCAAAATCGTTGTATATTTACATATAAAGAACTCAAAATCGAAGTGAATATGTATAAATATGTATTCGTTTGAACGCTCCTGAGCAAAAGCCAGATATTATACTATGCCCCAATTGTACGCCATACTCCATTCTATACACAGAGGATGCCGTCACACGCCAAACTGCACTATTTCCAAACGGCGAATTGTCCTTACGCATGAAGTAATTCCGCGTATGAAAGTTGTTTCATGAAATGACTTTATTGATACCATTAATCAGTCTAATATTAAGTTAATACTGATAGTAGAATATATTTATGTTAAATAAAATACCAGTAGTCGTGTTTAACGCTGTTTAGCGTGTTTATAAAAAGCTACTTTCACTTTCGTTTTGTATGAAAATTCAACGTTAGATGCCAGTGAATTCAATTCCCATAGGGTCCCATTATAAAACGGCGAACTTTCAGATTTCAGTTTGTGCAAGCTTGCTGTCAGTTTAAAGATGAAAATTTCCTATTCCAAAAATTGCAATAAAAATAAATGGCATGTTACTTCTAAGAAAATGCGTCTCACCTGAATGCAGACACCGGTAGAAACTAGGGTTTCGGTAGTCATATTTCGACAAAAGCCCCATGACACAGTAAACACACCCCACAAGCTCATCTTAAGAGTTAGCATCCAAAGAAAGCAAAAAAATGTTCTAAACACACAGAGGATATTAGAAATAACCACAAAAGGCATTTCTGACACTGCTAAATGCTTTTCATAGCAGAAGAAAAAAAGGAACTCTAGTAAAAGGCAATATTTCGAATGTAACACGGAGGGAAACACATAATTTACTGGTATCTAACCTCAATGCGATGCGATGTCAAATCAACAATTGCGAGAGCTACGCTGGAAAGTAGCGCATATCCATAATGCTTAGAGCGTGAGTACACAGGTCAGTAAGACCGGTGTAGACACAACGCGCCATACTCAGGTGTTTTAGTGTAACAGGTAAACATCACTATCTGTGAACGTCAGCCGCTGTCAGCTAGGTAGCGTGACCGAGTGGCCTAAGGCGCTGGTTTAAGGCACCAGTCTCTTAGGGGGCGCGGGTTCGAATCCCACTGCTGCCACTAATAACGGGCGAAAACACGACGATTCGAATACTATTCTGGAATACCTGCCCCTATCACTCCGTTAATGGATCAGGCCCAAACGGGCTGTGATGGAGCGTTGACAGACATTAGATTCTGAGCGAAAGTGCATTAATTAAGCGTCTATTTGAAGTTCACACATGACGGTGAGTGCATGATGGTATATTGATTTTAAAGAGCAATGCAACCTATATCCAGAACAATTTTAGTACTTGTACAGTAATTCGGACAATCAGGAATAACGCGAAATTTCGGACGTAACTTGCTTAATTGGATCTTTTAGTCAGACAGCCTGTTATTTATTTCAAAATTACAATACACATGTATTATGTAAAATGTTTGTCCTTGGTCATTAGTGTTGTGTTTAGTGTGATGTGCACAAAAAGTAATATCATTATCCACATATATATCCTTGTAAAATAAGACACATGTTTTTAGATCAAAGACTGTTATGAGTGTAAATGTCTATGCATACATGTAGATATTCTTTATACATATAACATTATTTTACAGCATTGTTTATTTTCAGATCAGATATGATTGTCCAGCGTTTTTACCCAAAACATATGTGGAGTGATAAGACACAGACACTTCTTATGTTCTGTGCAGCAAAATAATCTGTGTTATTTTTCAAGAGTTATATAGCGCAAAGTAGCATGATTCGTTACAAAACACTACTTGGCCATAGAGATTTAAAAGCAAATGATAATCGTTCTCAGTCGGCCTATATAAAGCAGTTTTACAACACTGGAGCATAGGCAATTACCCTAAAATCCAGTTACAAAACTGAAAATAGTGAATGGACAATATGAATGCTTTACAATACTAAAAGTGATTGTTTTTGTTCTGTATAATAATAAGTGTTACCTTATTTTAGTTATTTGAATACATTTATTTATATGTATATACAGAGTATCAAATATTGTACAATGATACTGTTCTATGTGTTGCGGAATAAAATAAAACAATTGTTGTGTTGTGTCTGTCTTTACTGTTTGTCATATTTTAAAAATGAGCTGTAACCAAAGTCATCATGGCATACGTTCAAGATACACTTCTCAATTACAGTTTTCATATTTGGGACTAGTTTAGTACAACCTGCTTGAAAATGAAGTCTGCTCAATCATCTATTTGAACATTTCAGTAAAAAATAAATCAACACATATAGTTCAATAAGAAGTGCATAGTTATAATACAAGTTATTAATATATTCAAACCAAAGTTGTTTATTATATTAGTATAAAATAGTTTTGTCAAATGTAAAATTAGGTCATTGTTTACTAAAAATCAAAACATGTAAAAGTAAGTGACTGGTACTGAATGTCTCTTGAATTATATGCGTATATGGTTTAAATAAAAATACATATAACATATAACTTTAAAAAAATGCACGAAAGTTCTAAAAATATCAATCAATAAATTTCTTATAGTAACTATTAAAAAATTAATTTTGTTCCCAATAAAGTTAAGTAGAAAGATTATATTTTCTCGGTTATACCAATGTGTATTAAAGCTACAAAGTAATTATTGAGAGTGAATTATTTTCATAAATAATGCTACATTGTATTTTAACAGCATTTGCTTTGTTTTGTGGTAATTAAACACAGGATTATTCAACTGGGATACTTGTCCGCCAATCTGGCTTTATAGAAATATCTTTATGTAAAGAAATCAGCCGAAACAAGATAGAAGCAGATATATGCAGTGGTATGGATTGACTTTATAAATATAGCATGAATTTTGTGTCAATAGGATATTCAACGTTACGCTCCAAAAATGTGAATACTCAAATAAACCTGTGATGTTACATTGAGTAAATGAGTTTCAAGCTTTTTACATAATATTGTTTTCCCATTGTTGTCAATATCTATTTAATACCGACACAAACAGTATTAAAACAAGTCTTTTAACCGAAATCCCGTCTGGACTGTTATGTCCGAAATATATTCCACTTGCGGTCTCCACTATTTTAGCATTAATAGGTCGCGCACTACAAAATGGCTTTTTTTTGTAATCTAACATAAATTTACTTAACCAAGCCCCTGTGGTTTCTGGATGGACTCATTTTTGTCAAAATTGGATTACTGCACACAAACCATCACGTCCAACATTCATTGCTTTGTGCCAGGCGTACTATCTTAGTACGAACCGGGAACCATGCTATTCGACCACCTGAGAGAAAATAATCCATATTGAATAGCAAGTCGTTGAAAACAAGACCAGACAATTTATAATGACTTGTACAAAGTACTTAATCTAAACACACCAATACTACATGTATATAATCAGAAAAAACTGCTCTTTTTACCAAAAGTCAGAAAAGTCATTGATCGATAGGCAAACACAAACTTATAGAGTCGGCGGAACATATAAAGGGGGGGGGGGCGTCTTTTAAGCGGAAACCAACAACATTGTTTACACCTAATTACATATAGATCTCCTATAACCGATGTCAGATGTTGAACGTTATCGACTGAAGGTGGGCATTACGTTTGATGTTAGCATGCAATCGAAATCAAATTATTACTGCAGCACCGTATCTTTTATTCGACTTCTCAACAAGAAACGAATACATTTGATGGCTACTTTTCCACTGTTCAAGTTTTATTATTGTTTGCACTGACTATAGTCAATTGTCTCTCGCGCAATAAAAATCATCGCTCATCAAGTAATTTGTATCAATTCGTCATCTCGTTAACTTTGATTGGTGAAGTCGCGGCTTTGATTGTCAATTTGTTGAAATTTTAGACAAGCGGTTGTCGCATTGTAAATTACTAGTATATCTCGGAGCACCTTTTAAGAACTGGTCGGACCCTTGTCGGAAGTCGGTCGATCAAACGCGCGGATGTCATTCGGAAACAAATTACAACGTACCTGATGAATTGTTTTCACCTGAAGGGGCGCTGTGCTGTGCCGACAAGGGATTTAGAGGTTACCGAAACATAATTTATTGTTTTATTACTTTTATTACTTTTGCGACGCATGGCGGACGAACGTTACATTTCGGTTTCTTGAGTTATTGATTTATAATGACGACCATCCGTTTATGATACTGTCGCCGTGTGTATTTTGTATATCACAACAACATTAACGCACGCAGAGTGTTTCGTGCTCTTTAATTACGCGAGTTCGAACCCCAGCCCGTCAATATAACTTGGGGATTGGTCATGTAATTATTTCTACGGCCATTCTCCCCATACTTCTGATTCAAGTAGGGAAGTTGTCAGTTACTGGCGTAAGTATGTGCACTTAGTATGCTGGTAAACCGCATAGATCGGCTAAGCTTGCCTAGGAAAAGTGTGGGTAGGTTAACTGACAGCCGTGATATCACTGAAATACTGTTAAAGACGTTCGCAACAAAAAGAAAATAATTTCTCCTTTTGCTTCATTATTTCTTTATTGTTTATAGGTTACAATATACTAATTTCAATCAATAAATATAAATCTTTGTGAGTCATTAAGTTCCAGTCAATAGTTAAAACTTCATAAAGCATTATAATAATCAAAAACACACGTATACAATGTATTGCCAAACAAACTAGTTAAAAAAAGATCCATTAAATATCGCCATTCCATTGTGGCAATTGATACGTTTTTTACGTAAATGCGAACATGAAAAAGGCTACACAGGTACCCTATTTTAAGTCCAGTATTTCCCAAACAAGCTCGGTGACCCATTCATTTTATTAATGATGTGGTGTAAGTATACATTGGTGAAGGTTTGTTCGAAAATTTAAGAAAATCTGTCGTTTGGAACAAAATATATTGAGGCATAATAAATGACGTTTCAGAAGGTATTATTAGTACCCATTTAATCTACTTTAATGTCCAGTCAAATTTATTATTTTAACAGTAAATGTAGTTAAAGCGTTTTTATGACCATAATACACTTGTATATTGACAAACAAGACATGTGAAAACATATCAGTTGAAAGAACCATAACCTTGTTTGAAAAAAAAGCTCTCCTATATACTTAAAACATTGATAAAAAATCCAAACTGAAAAAAGGGGCTTCGACAGGTACCGTATTCAAAACCCAATGTTTCCGGAAGAAGGCCGGTGACCCCTATTTGTTATCACTGTTTTAGTTTCAGTATGCAATGACACATGTATATGGATTTTTTAAACAAAATCTGCGGTTTGGAACAAAATATACTGGTATATTTGTTTATGTATTGATGTTTTTAAAGGCATATTAAATGCATAATTAACCTCATTAAGCGTCCATTGTTTTTAATGGTAACTATAGATGAAGCGCATTTTGTCATTAAACTGCACTTGTATATTGCCAAACGAAACATTAGAAAAAGATGCATTAACAAATATCCGTCCTTTTGTGCATATGAAAGCTTTGTATGATTGAACATTGCTAGTCACAAACTGAAAAAAGGGCTTCGACAGGTACCGTATTTTTTAAGACTGTTTAGTTTTAGGATACATTGACACATGTTTGTGCAAATTTTTAAGAAAATCTGTCTTTGGAAAAAAAAAGACAACAATGTTGCGAACGTCTTTAAAACGGCGAAAAATTCAAACAAACAAACAAACATACGGAATAGGGATTTAACAATGATAATATAAACTATTTCAGATGTGCACTACATTAGTAAACATAAATACAACTGTTTATACGATTGGCCTCTTTCATATTTTACAAATTTTACAAAATTTAAATAGTAGCAATCCACGTATATATTTTAGGTTGACCTGAATAAACACCGACAAGTTAATAACCAAAGATGTATTCACATATTAACGCGTTTAATTGATGTAATGCAAATCTTTTTTCAATGTATCGAAAACGACGAAGACCAGTTCAGTCAGCTAAGTGTTGGTACATTCCCTTCTCTTCTGTAGTCAACCTGGTTCGATTCCCGTCCCGGCGCATGTGGGTTTGATTGGGGGTCACCGTACCGGACAGGTGGGCTTTCCTCCGGTCACTCCACCATTTAGCACTAGACTACATTAAACTTGCAAAACAATATGTGAACGTAAATATCAAGAGCTGGGCATTGCAAATAGTACTCAAAATTCTTCGCAAATGTCGGTGTCTTTCAATAAAATGATTAAAGCACTGGTGAGGAGTCACACCCCAGGTCCACCGTGGTGCACCTTTGGCACGGAAGGGCTCCTCATAAAGTACGAATAATAAATACACGCGCACAAATGTATATCATAGCTGGAATTTGTATAACTTTCGACATGCATCTGCTACGTCATTAAGTATTACAAGTGTGGTGAATGTGACGGGACACATCCCGGGTCCTCACATAATGCAGCTTCGGCGCGAGAGGATCCCACTAACTTCGAAATGCACACACGCTACGTGTGCCAGGACGTCGGTAGCGTGGCCGAGCGGTCTAAGGCGCTGGTTTAAGGCACCAGTCTCTTCGGAGGCATGGGTTAGAATCCCACCGCTGAAATCTTTTTTTTCATCCATATCTTTCAAGATATGCTTTAGCTTGTAGACTGATTTGTGTTTTTCTACTGTCCGGTCAAGAAAGTAATACGAAGATTAACTTTTTTGTTCAGACGGATTTCTAAATTGTATAACGTAATAAATGTATTATTTTATCACAATGATAAATTTATCGTGCTTACCGTAATGTTTCTTTTTTTGTTTTACTAACTATTCTTATGAATAAATAAGACTTTTCGATCAACCGAACATAGTATGTACAAGTAATTTTCCCGCCTTTGTTAATTAAGAAATAATTTTCGATTTATCGGTCTTTATCGGCCAATAAACAACAATTTGGAGTTCTGATCCGTAGGAATTAAACCACGAGTGGTTTAATAGTCACGCACCAGAATGACAAAGAGTTGTTTAGTGGCCGATTAACAACGATACATCGAAAATTATTTCGGTTCTAACAAGATTTGACAAATATGTTTGCAACTGTAATGAGAACTACATTTTACTATGCTCCGCTTAGAATCGGTACTACTTTTTGCGTTGTTTATCGGTAGTTTAACAACGATAAGTTTGTTCTTTGTCTATAGAAAAATCAGCTAGTATCATGTTAGGATATATTTTCTCAGATGTTTGGACAGCATCACATTTATTCACACAGTAATAGTTGTGTTTGTTTCTTTTGTTCAAAAATGAAGTTACATATAGTTTTCATATAAAAGACAAAATGATGTATCACTGGTAATCAATTGTATACTGCTGATGTTAACACCGCCAAGTAGATTTAAGAGGAATGCCCAACATTTTGAAACGGATTTAAACCTATAATCCGGATAAATGATACTTTGATGTCCAAATAAAAGCTGCAATAACAACCTGAATGCGATGCTAGGCCAAGACTATGTACGGTCTGGATTAGAAAGGATTACTTGCAGATTAAATATCAATTTAAAGAGTATTTCTCCAAAAATTGTGTCGAGGGATAATGGAAGTTTTGCTGATTGAACATTTAGGGATAATGGTCTTACAATGGCTACAGAACACCTGGATTGGGGGTGATTGTATGGGATGGTGAGACCTGAGCAAAATTGCTGCCCAAAACTCGTTGGAGAATGTTCAAGTTTAATTTATGCCTAATCATTTACTTTTATCGCTTGAAATCTATCTCTCCGGGCCAAGCCGATGTTTTTTTTTACAATTTGCGAAATTCTTACTCGCTTTACTCAAAGTTTAGTCTGAAAACAATCTTCGGCTATTGTAAGTTACAAAAAGACACGATGAACGCGTAAATGCAATTTGATATACTTTATTATTAGTATTACATTGATATATATATCTTGCCTCATTACAAACACTAAGGAAGTCGATATATATATATATATAGGCAATGATTTTAAATATTTGTGCGTGGCGTGGTAATTAAATGCTTCTTTAAACCGAATTTCAAAATTAAAAACGCGGTTTCTTAGAACATATCTAGATTATTAAAAATAATAAAATGACATTCCTATTTAGCTAATCTAGAACATTAATTTGTTTAGAAGTTACATTTTTCTCCCAAAATAATTGTGGAAATTAAATAATTATTGCATAGCACGACCATATAAATCATCACGACCTGATATGGTCCAGGAATTGCGATTGTATTCCTTGTTCTGTTCTGTTCAGTTATTTCTTCGACCTAATGACATAGTACCATGACCGTGGACTATTGGGCAATTACAACCACCATAATTTCACGCAACGCAGAAGTCATTACTACTGGTAATCAATTAGTCTTAATTATCACGGGTATCTGTCTGCCATCAGAAACTAATCAAAGCAATAAAACAATAAATTAAAGGCGGGTATCTTGGGTACCTTTTCGGTAATTTGCCGCGGCCCCTGTGATGCAAAACAATTCATCAGGTACGGTGTAATTTGTTTCCGAATGACATCAGCGCGTTTGATCGACCGACTTCAGACAAGGGTCCGACCAGTTTTTGAAAGGTACTCCGAGATATATTAGTAATTTACAGTGCGACAACCGCTTGTCTAAAATTTCAACAAACTGACAATCAAAGCCGCGACTTCACCAATTAAAGTTAACGAGATGACGAATTGATACAAATTACTTGATGAGCGATGATTTATATTGCATGGGAGACAAATGAATATAGTCAAAGCAAACAATAATAAAACTTGAAAAGGGGAAAAGTTAATATCAGCTTATTCGTTTATCTTTAAGTAGTCGAATAACAGATAAGCCGGTGAAATAATAACAATCTTCACAGATTACGCGTAGCAAACGCATTGATTTGTTATATGATTTGACAGCATGAAATGAGACATCGTTTAATGTAGGTCGTCCGTGAAGAAAACCACAAAAACTAACAACAGACAGAAACAATAATATGAAGGAAAAAAAAACTTCACCTTTCTTGAAAACAAACAGAGAGATGACCATGTGTCCCTTGAGCCCCTTACCCAACAGCCCCGCGTAAATCAGGCGTTACGCGGTAGATGTCCAATAAGGCGGCAATTAGTGCCATTCCTCCCGGCCGTGCAGTGCATATAGGGTGAAGCGAGATAGCCAGGCTCATAGAAGTATATGGTGACCTGTGACCTGTATTGGCGTGCAGCGTACCACTGATGTAGACTGCATGAAGGAGTCCAGGAGAATCTCAAACATCCGAGTGGTGGACTCGCAAAGTCCGTACATGCCAGCGTCAACGCGATAATAAACGAACAAAAACGCAGTAAGAACTGTGGTATAATTTCTTGGTCACCATGCATTTCCCGCCAAAAGTTGGGTACATGTTATGTCTACTATATTTTTGCGCATTCTGCAGGGATATATAAAGAAAAAGTTGTAGACAATCAGTAATTTCTTTAGCCAAGGCCATTGGCAAATTTTGCTTATAGGAAGGCCGATATTATCATAAGTCTATGAATGTTTGTTTCACTTTACTGAATTTACTGCGATACTTTATAATTCAGGGCATTGACATTTTCCCCTACATCGAAGATAGCACAGACATTGTAAAGGAACTTTCAGTTACGGCCAGTAACATACGTACAAGTATTGTGTCTTGGATGTGCAAACCTAAAGTTGCATGCCTGAGCGCGCGCGTCTAACATTCATATTATAAAATGCTCTCAATTATAAACCTATTAGCCATTTATTATGACAACTGTTACGCTACTAGTTATCAAAATGACATAAACCACGTGTATATATTTCCATAACCGTATCATAATCCAAACAAGAGCCTGTCAATTTAACAACCTTTTACAATCTTTCAAATATTGACTAAATAAAATTAAGTCAACACAAGCTAGATGTGACATTTGGTCAATTTTAAAGCGAAGTACCTATTACGCTAAGATAAATACTCGAATCAAATTCTTTGCGAATTACCTGATATTAAAACCAATTTAGAAATGCTAAACAATTCCAAACGTGTCAAATTTTCAACGCATCTGTAGACACTCGTGTTTACATTTGTGGTTCATTTCAATTTACATTTACTGAATGTTTAAATACAATGTTGGCATGTGTAAATACGAGAAACGCGTGCTAGAGCTGACGAACTTTGTCTGCCAATCGCTATTATGCATACATGTGCATACATTCATTTCACATCATTTATATAAACAGATAATGAGGCGCCATTTTAAGCAAAAATACATATGAGGCGTGTCGTGGGAAAACAGGGCTTAATGCATGTGCGTAAAGTGTCGTCCCAGATTAGCCTGTGCAGCCCGCACCGGCTAATCCAGGACGGCACTTTCCGCCTAAAGTTGATTTATTTTAGAAGAGACTTCCTTCACACAGAAAATACCATAAACGCGGAAAGTGTCGTCCCGGTTCAGCCTGTGCGAACTGCACAAGCTGAACCGGGACGACACTCTACACACCATGTATTAAGCCCGGTTTTCCCACGACACGCGTCAATTATATATATAATTTTTATTGAGCAACATGGGTTGAAGCTTGTGATTAACTTTACTAAGTTTTTTATTTGGCTTAGTTCGCTGCCGATCGTGCACCGAATGTAAAAGGCGCGTGCATAAATATATTTAAAGGTTGATAGAGACATGGAACGAACACTGAACAGTTTTACATACGTAATTTGATGGAACAGTAAATGATGTATCTTAACTACCTTAACTGTAAGCATTAAAAGTATAAAGGTCTGATTACCCCAAAACGGAAGTCACATCATCAGGGTTACAGTTAGATAATAAGCACATATGGTTGAGTGCAGGATGCATAGAATTTGTAAAACACAGCTTAAATGATATGTTTTGGTATCAATTGAAAAGGTATATATGTAAGAAATAAGAAAACAAGACAGTTTTGGGCACTACTTTGTCTATGTGGTTCCCAGCTTCATAACTTTTGGCCCATGTATTCATGCACAAAATGGCAGCCCCCATGCCTGTCAAAACCGGTGTGTTTATTCTAAGGTTAATATTTTGAGTTACAACGTATAGAAATTTTTGAAATGGTGTTTTTTCAAATGGTTATGGACTTATCTTTCCAACAATGTATGGTAATATATTGGAAAAAAACTTGGCCATGGTGAAAATTTAGATCAAACTTTGAATATTTTATATGTAATAAAGAAGGAATTTATTTGCGCATGCGTAACCTAAAACCCCTGCACGTATAACATTCTAACGGATGTCAAAGAATTATTCCGACTGCCCCCCTTTTCCGCACCACCCTGTACCATTTCTGACTCTAGATCTGACTCGTTGTAAGTACTAGTATTTAAGCTCGGTGTAATTTTGATATACCAAAATGATGCATACATTTCAACGTGTAAATCTATAATGAAACATCTATTTCGTCATATAATACATGTAGGCAAAATTTTCATGAAACATCTATTTCGTCATATAATATATATAGGCTAAATTTTCAATAGACCCGCATATCCGAAATATACGATCAAATAACTGCCTTTTATATATACGACAGTAACGTACATTCACGAAATCAAATCAAGGAAAAACAAAAATCGCTAAATTCTAATTAAGTCAACGACTAGTTTGTTTAAAAATAAACACAATAAATGATCCACAGGGTTCTTCGGTCTGTTCGAAACAACGTGCGACGGAAAATATTTAATAGCCCCAGAGTCACCGACAAAGCAGACAAATTTATCCCCGGTGGTGCTAATACCCATTCAAAAGATACCCTTAATTGTCGATTCCGAAGTTTTTCGGCGAGACTAAGTGTTAATGTATAATAAACACAAAGGGGCGTTCTTTGATTCTTTGTATACATTGCGCAATATTTGTGCAGTAACTTACCAGACATAAGTAGATGCGACAAAACGCCTGCTCGCTTCAAAGGGCAGTTTGTTGCAGATAAATAGATATATATTGATAAATAAACGATCTAGAGTCTAAAACCTAACAAAGACAGATAGTGGATGTTAACCGCTTACACAGCAATGTGATAATTTTGTGATAATGTTGTTATCTTCTGGTGATATTACACAATGTGGTATGCAGTCGGCGGGGGAAGACCAAACAAGCACGAAGAATGAAAGCAAGACAATAAGTCTTACCACGGGAGTGAGAAAAATGGTTATTTATCTGGAATCTCAATGACTGAATATGTAACGGTTCCTCTTTGTACTATTTCGTTTATTTATCTGCCGACCCATTGTTGTTTTCTGCTGCATGTAAACACGTTGTTAACTCATTGTCTTTGTTGCGTTCAAGTGTTTATCGCCCATTGGTAACGGTTCCCTTTGTGGTCTGCAGAAGCCGAACGCTGAAGAGCACTTCAGATCCGGAACACAAACCTCCCTATCTCTCAACACCAGACAGACTGGGTCAAGGCTGGTACTATACCGGAGTAGGCGCATAGATTTTGGCGCCAAATAAATGGCCCAAAGAAACCCTTCAGAGCTGATATTCACAAAGCTCCTAAGGAAAATCTTAACTTAAGTTGTACTTTTGTGAAAAGTTTAGATCTAATTTTCTACGTGAAATGCACTAATTTTGGTTTATAAAATGGTCAAATATGAAATACTCAAGTAATATTTACTAGCTACGAACATTTAAATTTAAAAAAAACTTCTACATGAGACAGCCACTGACTACAGTAATTTTATGAAATAAAGGAATTTCCAAAGGGACTTTATTTGGTGAATACGGGCCCAGAAAAGTAATTTCTATTCCATAATCGCCCATACACATACATATCTAACAATTGTTAATATACATTCTTGCTCAGGCTCGTGAATCAATGCATATTGCCTGAATACTAAGGCTCATTAAAATGCACCCAAATCATTATCCGTTGGTCTCGCTTTAACTAACGGTTTTCTAGGCCATGGTAGTAAACACGACCTCGAATATTCCATACCAAGACCTTAACCTGTAAGACGTCCAGTTTAAAATAAAGAACCATAGAACGTCTGTGTAGTTGCATTGTTGCTTTAATACTAACTTTGAAGCATATTTTATTTGACAGAACAATCAAATACCTAACAATGGACGCTTGTTCATTTTCTCTTTCTCGTCTTCTTCGATAGAAAGTTGACATTCATGACAGTTCTACACATTGAACAATTCAACTTTATTACTGTGAAAACACAATATACCGGGTCAGAATGACCGACACTTCAGCTAACACAACTAAGTCATTAACGTGGTGAATAAAATATTAAATTACGTTTTCGTTTCATCACCATTTTATACGAACACTCGGCGTGACATTCTGTGGCAAGTAAGAAAACTAACACCTAGCGAACCTGGTTTTAAATGCAAAACAAGAAGGAAACAATCAAGCGCCACAGTGGCCGATTCGGTCTTTTGTTGCGGTTGACAAAACGGGTCGATCGCAATGTATACAGGCGTACACAAGTGGCCATTTTGACGCAGATTTTTCACGGACAATACTAAAGGCAAGTGGTCAGTAATGACCACTGTAGCGTAATATTGGTCAATATAGGCATGGGCAGAATAATGGAATTGACCGCTACTGGCAGGTGTAGAGGAAATGACCACATTAACGAGTAGGAAATAGTGTTTTGTAACCTTTGTGCAGTGTTGGCATCTGGTTATAGCCTTTGTTGCGTTGACATATCGAGGAGTGAGGAGAAGCGAAAGAATACTTGTAACAACTTCAGCAAGTGGCAGGCACTTACTTGAAACTGAATCCCGATATTGTAAAATGATAAAGAAATTCAAATAACTGTTTTATTTCGTAAGAAGAGTAGCTTCAACTGATCCCGCATTCATTTTCTTTTATTACCTAACGTTATGATTGTCATCTTTTTGTGGAAAGGCCTGATTAAGTTTCATACGAAGAAAATGCATTTTGCGCTTTAACAGTTTTATCCTAAATGAAATCTTACACTTTAAAACGCAAAGTGCAAACGTTTAATGTAAACTGCTCGGTGACGTGCAGAGATAGCGTCTTAACAGAGAGATCCGGTTTATTGGGCATACATTATAAAAATGTATGGGGCATAAAATCTGAAATTGCTAAATTAAGCAATTTGGAAACCTAAGGCGTAAACAAATCATTTCTGATAATAAATATTACCATAGCAACCAAACGATTTTATTTTCGCGTAATTTTCAGAGGTTAAAAAAATCTTGTTCTGCACTACGATTCCCAGCTGACTCGTTTAAAGCTTCTAGACACTCGACACCTCTTTTATCAATTGAACACTTTAATACCGCCAATTGTTGAGTCGGTGATTTACGACAAAATTACAAAACGATGCTTTCAGCGATGGCTCCCTTAACGGGAAACACAGTGAAAAAGATTGGGCGGGCCCTTAATCATATTAATTGAATAATAATGGTAGTATCATGTCCCTTTGCTAAAGCCCTGAGAAAATTGGGGTCTATTATTCGCAACCCATCGCGTTCGACTACATAAAGAGGGGCTTGAAATTAGGTGTTTATTCCTGCGTTTGATGTTTTCTGTCATGTTTTCTGAATTACGCCATAAATCAACTAGTTATTTTAGAATTGCAGAAAATTAATTAACTTTCCAATAAAAGGGTTTGTTCTGCTAAAATAAAGGACGAAGTGTACAAATACCGTGTCACTTAAGCAGATTTTTGTGTTGAATCAAATGAGAGGAAAGCAGAAACAAATTCCATTGTCGTCTGCAATAGTAGAATTCCAGCACGTGCCAGTCTCGTCTGCGCGCGCATCTGTTGCCACTGTGTATTGCATTCTGGGATGGTGTCACCCGGTAGCGAGACAGTGGCACGTGTACTGTCAAAATATACACATGTATATTGTATATCTCGTTAATTTAATCATCGATCAATTTCACATTCGTTAATTAACTGATTAATGTGAGAATTCCGCGTGATAACATCTGCTGACGTTGATCCCAGACAATACACCAGAATATCACACATGGAACTATAATATCCACGTGCAATCTTAATAAACTTATCAATTACTTATATCATAGATTATCCAATTTTGTATACGCATTTGTAGTTGGTATTTAATTGCAGCATTAATGAGTTCATTATTGGTGTATGTGACAAAAGTGTAGCGCCGAAATGTTCAGATCAGTGTTGTTAAAAATACGATTTACAAAAAGGCGCACAAAGTGGGGTAAAAATATCATTCACAGATAACAGTTAAGGAACGCAATTTCGCCGTCGGGTAGCATTTATTAAAAAGCAAGCTTCAAAATGTTATCAAAACAAACAGAGTGTTTCATTGTAATACCTTAATGCAAACACGTGTTTTAGATACAACTTTTAGTTTGCCGCTCTTTCAGCTGCAATTATCACCGTCTTGGTTTGTAAAGCTAGCCTCAAACAAGCGGAGTAAATAAACCAAATAAATAATTATAATATCAAATAACATCCTAACGGTTTAAAAATAAATTAATCGTCAACGACTAGGCAATGAAATTCTACTACGTCGTTTTTTAATGCCATTTCAAACAGATGATTGCTTCCGTAAAGCGTCCGCGTAATACCCGCTAATCCCCGCCGCGCCTCGATTTCGTTTCGACACGCGTCGTCTGTCGCATGAGTTTGCATAAGGATATTTACAAGTTGATAAGAATTACTCGACGATATTTCTACTTTCCCAAAAATTAATTATTAACGCATTCATATTTCTTTGTCTTTCGATCGTCTGCATTTAAAGACCATCTGTCGGGGTATTGCGACAAAGAATTCCGATAAATCCCCCCGTCTTGGCCAAAAACACAAAGGCTAAAACTGCCACCTGTGTTACGGACGAATTCATGACATTCGAGTGTTTATTGCATGTTGTCCGAAAGTGCGAACGACGCAGAGATACAACTTTGAGAAACGGTGAATTTATTGAACACTGCCAACAAATGAACAATAAAACATGTTGCGTGCACGGGTTGAAATTTTTATTGCCAAAGCATTGATTAAACGCAACACGATTAATGTTATTTAGAATGAAAGCTTGACACACAGTCGTTAACTGAAACCCGGGCTGAATGCATGTGCGTCAAGTTTGTTTGTTTGGATCTTTCGCAGTATTCAACAGTATTTCAGTCATATAACGGCGGTCAGTTAACCTACTCACACTTTTCCTGGGTGAGCTGGTTTACCAGTACTTAGTGCACATACTTATGCCAGTAACTGACAACTGCGGGGCGGGGGCGGCAAGCAGACCTCGGGGAATTAGACAAATGTTATTTTTGGTGGTCTAATTCCCCACTCTAGAGCCAAGCATACTTATCTAAATCCTCTCAGTGGGAGATGCTATATATCTATCAAATGGCCCGGGACGTTTATCACAGGGATCGAAAATCCGAAAATTCTATTTCCCCGGGACCCAGAACCATTCGGCTGGTCAAATTCCTGCCTGTCGGGAATCGCGTGCAGTCAAAAGTCCCCTATATGCCCGCCGCTCCCCCCCCCCCCCCTTCTGGGGGAAAACATTGATAGGTGCATAATGTGATTATACTTCTTTTTTTTTAATACAAAAGATCATAACAGCACGCGGAACAGTTGGTAACGGTGCTGTTAGCGTCACCTTGTTTTCGAAGTACGCAATAAAATATGACATTAGCGCCACTTCTAAAAACTGAGACCAATCAAGGGTGTCTTTTATTTGCGAAATGTTGCGAAAAAACATAAACAGGACATAGGGGCTGAATAATGAAATGAGTTTAATACGATGATTGCACAGGGTAACGGGTAAAGGCAAAACTTTTTTATTACAAAAAAACAACAACAACAAAAAACAACATATTTTGTACTAATATTTTTACAGAACAATTCTGAGTTAACTATGGTTGCACAGGGTAACATATACAACCAGGATTTTATTTTATTATAAGAATAACATATTTTGTACAAATACTTTTGCTAACCAATTCCGCCTCAACGGACAAATATTTATCGAAATTCTCAACGATTTATTGCCGGATTGCTTAATATCCTGTAAACACAGCTGCCTCGATAAGACAGCCTGCATCCGACCCCCTGCCGAGCGCACGAGCATCTGGCACGCGCCCTGCTATGGTTACACTCCAGTCTGCATGGGTTACACCCCACCTTCTATGTTCAGAATGCAAGGAGAGGGATGGTACTTGCATGCACCAACGTGTTGGTTCGATGACAGACCTGATTGTGCTAGATAATGAATTGCTGTTTTATTTTTTTGGTCTGTTAACCAAGTATTTGCAAATGCAATCTTCAGATTCATTGCCTTATGGTTATTTATTTCTGTATCGGCTAGTATATTCAGCTAAGGCTGTCCGGCTAGCGCAGTGGTTGGTACACTCGCTTCTCACCTAGGCGTCCCGGGTTCGCTTCCCACTCTCGGCGCATGTGGGTTTGGTGTGTGGTCACCATACCGGACAGGTGGGATTTCCTCCGGGTACTCCGGTTTCCCCCCACAGCACAAGACCACACCAAAATTAAAATATATTTCTGTAAAAAAAATAAAAAGCTGGAAATTGCAGTTATGATTCAAAATTCCCAACTTTCGTGAGTCTCTAGTAAGTTAATTAGGTAGGAGTGCTGGGACACACTCTGGGTCCTCACTTCACATAATGCAGCCTCAGGCGCGGAAGGACCTCATAAATTTCGAAATTCACATACACACACGTACGTATATTCAGCTCCTACAACAGAGCTTCCTCAAGATACAGGATGACAACTGAGTACAAGCGACGCTGCTACATGCATCAAGTATCCACGCGTCATTCTGTCATCAAACATAATATTTAATTGTGGTTGGTGATGGTGTTATTTTTATTATCAACAAGAAAACAGTCATTTACAAGAATATTTCACAACTAAATGCCTGCAAATTTAGACCTCTAGGGATAATTTACTCGTGGGCCCGTTCCCTGCCCCCTCAAATTCTACCCCCCCCCCCCCCCCTGCAGACCTAAGGAATCAAGTATTGTTCTTCTTTATTGAGAAATGTTCCATAAATTGCTTAAATAAATACACATTGTTTCATCGAATTATTGTTTAAGATTATCAAAAACGATTAAACGTCTCCCTCGAAAAGTCTCACTCATAAAATTCGATCGGAGTCTGATAAATTCAAACCATTAAACAACATTTTCAAGCAGTTGATGTCAGTATTACTGTTCTCAATTTCAATTTAGCACGAGCGTTTCACACATCCTATATCAGTGTTGAAATCAAGAATTTAATTTTGAAGTTTGCTGCGAAAATGATAAATTCACCAAAAAGGCCACCACCCACCCATAAGTGGCACGTGAAGAACGGGAAATAAAATACGAGGATATCATGATGTTCCAAAAACGAACATGTCCACAACTAAGTTCAGGGTCCTGAGCCTTTATGTCAGCAAAAATTAACCCCCCCCCCCATCAACAACAACAACACCAACATAACGACAACATCATCATGTTTTTCTTCTACTTCGTTGTCGATTCGGTCAACATAATCATCGTCACCGACTTCATCCCTGTGTTACCATCGTTGCCGTTGCTTCTGCTGATGTAGTTATTCTTATTTGTATCACTATTGTTGTTGCTGATGCTATATCAGGATAGTAATAGTAGTAGCAGCAGTATTAAATTGGATCAGATTGATATTTTATAATGACCCTTAGTACTTAGTATGTATCAAGCACATGTAGATCTAATGAATATTGTAAATTACAATTACATTTAAGATACATTTTACCAAACTGCCATTTATTTTATAGACCTTTAAATCAAATAATCACTTTTATATCTGGAATATCAGTTTTCAATGATTGGTGTTTTCTTGTGTGTGTGTGTGTGTTTTGTTTTAGTTTTTCTCAAATTTTATGTCCATTTGATTCAGTACGGGATAATTGTTATTTTAACAGTTATAATTTATAACATTGTTTTGATTTACAAAAAAAAAACGTAAATTAAATTAATTTAAATTAATGATAACAAACAATAAACATACATTATATACTTTATCACCCCACTTACAGAAATTTGTTAAAATAATTTAAATTTATTTTTACTGAATAAGTTTAACAAATTATTTCCTGCAATTTATCAACACTTAAATGCAAATTGGAAGTCAAAGGAAAACGAACATCCTTTTTTTACTTAATTAATTACGTTCAATTTGTACTAATTAGCACTGAAGTGTTCTAAATGATTTTAATGATTGTTTTATCAGGAAAAAGATAGCTATTTTCAATTAATTTTCAATTAAACACTTATTCGACTTAAAATATACAATTAATTAAATCATCAAGGTGAATCGTTTGAAGAATTAACTAATTCTGAAATCTAGAATAGTTTCGATATTAAATTATTTTATTTTGCTATTTGTCAGTTTTATTAAATAATGATGATCTTGTATCAATATCGATGAGCATTATCATCCGAAGCAACAACAACAACAAAAAATCAGCATCCAATGTGATTTCTTTTTCATTTATAAAGTATTAAAAATAAAAAGTTTGTACATAATCTTCATATTAAATTAAATAATAAAGCAAACAGCAAACAATCATGTTTATAAATGAAACTCCAAGTCATGCAACTACCTGCATTTAATGTATAGACAAACAACAGCAATACAACGGTTGCATAATGCGTATATTTAAATCCTTTTAACAAGATGAATGCATGTCTAAGCTTGTCGAGTTAGTCACATCTCGTAACAAACCGTATCTACAAGTCTAAACAAGAAACATGATACATTATGTCGAAAGTCTACCAAGGTTTATTTCCCCTGCACTGTATCGGCAATTCATGTATAACTGATTGTAAAATAATTTTCTAAAATGTCCTATTTATATCCATATCTAAGCCAATCTTAACATAACAAAACATAAAAATACAAAATTATATATATTTTTTCATTAACTTTTCCTATTTAAATTCGTAAAACTGTTACTAAAATGACAAAATTGCGATGACCTAGTTTTTCAGATTGGGGGTGTGCATGATTATTAAAATTTACTAAAAATCAGGACGTAAATCTTGAATTTCCGTGTTGACTGTGTGCATTTAACACACTACAAAGGTTTCTTTCATGCATATTTTTCATTAAAACAATGCAAACCTGATTTTAAACACTTTTTTCTGTCAGATGGGTCAGGAAATAACATCTCGTCTTGTTTTCCCCAGCTAGCGGCCAATGTTCACACATTGAAATACGCCGACCAATCAGCGCGCAGTATTTTCGCGTGACTGCGCTCGCATTCGAAGCCCCGCCCACTGGCTGTGGTATATTATAATCGACTACGCTGGCTGTAGTACACAAACGCTCCGAAAGTGAGAACAGAGTTACGACGTATACGAATTGTGGATTGTGTTTTGTAGTGTGGAATATGCCGTTGAAAGATTTTCTATCCTCAAGGTTGGGAGTTGCCTTAGTACAAGACAGAGAAATGGATAAAACCCGTGTGTGTCGGTGTTTATTCGGAATGCCTGACCACAACAGTTTGAAAGCGGACCTACAGGCGCAGTTGAAACAGACAAATACTGTTTTCAAAACACGGTGGAATTTCGATGAACAGTTGGATCAGGCTTTGGAGGGGCGGTTTGAGTGGAATGAAGTGCCGGAGACTGAATATGTACCGGAATTTTACAGAAAGGGATACCGCAAAACAAAGTTCAGGTCTAGGCTGAACATCGAGCCTAAATCTCGAGTGGCGTTGAACTTTGATAACATACCGACCACAACTGTCACTAGTACGAGAATACCAGTGCTTACATCGCCGTCGGCATCCGACGAGAAAGCGGAGTCGATGGACCTACAAAGGGAAAATGAAACTACCCCGGAAACTCGGGTCGTACGGCAGTCAAAAATTGAAGGTAAGTCGGCGTTATAGCGTTATTTACGATTAAGAATGTCCTCTTTATTACGCGCTACACTACAGTACACGACGCGAGTGTGCGTATTTTACTCAAGCCTGACGAAGATGCTATGACTCACGCCTGCTCGAGTTGTAAATTCGCTCGTGGTCTGCTTTACATCAAATATACGCTGTTTACCACTTCCCCAGGGTCTGTTTTGCGCATTTTATATAATGGGGTGACCTAATTCTAGACGATACATTTTGTATTCAATAATGGTTTTCTCTCGTATTGGTAATTTAAATATTTATTCGTCTATATTGAGCACAAAATGATTTCATAACTTTCGAATCGTGTGATATTCTCTAGCTGCCTGGTTATTTCACAAGATGGTTTATTTACAATAGTTTATAGCAACACATGAAATAGCGGGCATTTAAATTCAGCGTGTCAGATCGGGTTGTTTAGATTTTTGCGGGAAACAAATCGATATATGTGCCTTGATAGCGATTGGCAGATTGATCTACAGGTTTAAACATGCCCGATATGGTCTTCGCTATTCGCTCGTATTTATTAAACACGTTCTGGTTTTCCCTCGGTTCATTCATAACACAAACACGTCGAAACAAGCCCCCCTATGTTTCTTTGTCTGCCATATAGGTTCAGAAGTACAGTTATTGATTTAGAGTTTAGTTGGTATTTTTAGAACTTGAATCGATCGCTATTTGGACGGTTTCCAACATGCTAGATGTCTTTGTTGTGTATTTTTATTTATTTATGAATACGTATTTCATTAAGTAAATTATGTTTGTTTCAAATATTAGACAACAATGCTTGCAGAAAATGGTTTTGAATAAGCTTCTATTCGATTTTCCAAAGAAACTGAAAGTTAACAAAGAACTCCATTGCTATTGATGAAAGCAACACGTTTGCAGTATTGATTTTCGATTGGTCAGCAGATGTTGATACTTACACAATTCTGCCAAGATAAATATGGTCCTTGAAACAATATTGGCCGATTTAAGTCTACATGTTTGAAGGTGATTCAGCCTAAAATCTATTACCAAAATATTGTGTGGTAACTGTAACACTAAATCACGAAATATCAAAACTGGAAAAACAACTTTTGATCGGAAAAGAATATTTCTTCTGTGGATTTTCCAAGCTGAAACGATTGTTGCTAAGCAGGGCTTTTATATCATTGTCAAAACCGATAATCAGTGTTTTCATATATCATTGAATTTGATTTCCTATCACAGTTAAATCGAGACTGTGATTGTAGCGTGAACAAATTTATCACTTCATACAAACACATCCTTTAAATCTCATTGTAAAATAATCAGTGTACAATCAATACTGTCAAGCGTGCATATGTGCATTTTAATTTAGTCGACGTAATGCAAACTAAAATGCATGATTTTAATAATAATATTTATTATTTCAGAGTTCATGAAGGTCAAGAAACGCCGTCTTGACCACTCGGACTCCGACAGCGACTCTGACCTGCCACCGGCCAAACGTCGGGGCCTCAGGCATTAGAGGCATAGTTTAGATATAGACTATTTATTTATGAATGGTGAGTTGGGATTTCACTTTATTTCGTGTTATACTAAACTAGATAACTTTACTTGTCATAAATAAGAATACTGAAGTGTATAATTTGCTGTATATTAAAAACTCGGCGACTGAGGAAAATAATTATATGGAAACCGCACTTAACACAGCCCTAAAATAACCGTGCATTTATAGCGAGTTTAATAATGATTTGTCATTTCCGCTAATCTGTCTAAATTTACGTTAAAAGTTGTAGTCAAATGTACTACTCTGATATTTGCATAAAGCTCGACCTAGCTCGCTCGCTGTTGTAGTAAACTCACGAGAGATTACGCTATCAGGTCACGTGATCCGTTGTCATGGCTACTGGCGCGTAACTCGATCTATTAATAGATTTAATATCCCTGTGGCTAGAGCGAAATTTATACATTGAACGTGGGAAAATGAGATATCGCATTAACACGGTTATTGTTGCGGGCAAATAAATCGTATTGAATATTGGCATATTGCGGGCCGTTTTATTGAATATTAGGGGATTTGGGACCGAATGTGAATGCGTGAAGCCTGATTAAATATTTACAAGTATTGTGTTTTCTGTTTTCAGCTTCTGGAAGCAAGTGCTAGCCGATTTGGTGCAGTTGTGTGAGCTCCATTCTTCAGCGCATATCTAGCCGGGCTAATCGCCCCGAGCTTTAATCCAGGCCAGCTGCGCACGTGCGTTCATGTACATTAATTCTGGAACCATAGATGACCAACTAGGAGAAGAGCGAAAATGGTACGCTGTCACGCAGCAGCAGTCTTGAATATTCGACAAGCAGGCGACAGTTTATTATTCCAGACGACATTTTGATCTCGGCACGTGCGCGATCTGGTTTCCATGCCAACGGCTACTTCTAGATGTGATAATGCTAGCTCCCATAGGGGGCTCTATGCTTTCACCATCAAATGGATTGTACATTGTAAAAAAAAAAACGGCGAAAATACAGCTGTTTGTGGGGAGTAGCAAAATAGTGCAGCACTTGTAAAGTTGCTGCAAAAGTTATTGTATAGTAAAAGAAATATATTGCTATTGCCAATATTTAGAGGACAATGATTCGTTTGTGTGTATACAGATCTCGTGTCATTCAGTTACTATCATTTCACGCTTCACTTCCTTTTGTTAGATGTCTAGACCGCATTTCTTTGTTTTTTGTTTTTGATGTAATTGTATAGCTGTAGGGGATTTTGTTCGAATCGTCATTAATTCCATATCTTGGCTTGACAAGTCGAATGATTGACTTCTTTACGCCATTTTGCCTTTGGGTACATTTGTTCATTATCTTAAATTATGCAGTATTCATAAGGAGTGAAAAGGGGGGCTGTATCACTGGGCAAATCAAATTAGTAAAACATAATATTTGAATTCCAAAATGATTTCATCTTTTGAAAGATGTATGTAATCTTTAACGATTAGAATCAGTATTTTGTACAGTGACGCAACGCTATCATTGGACATTATTTTAAAGAATTAAGACTACTTTGACATTTTTTTGCCTGTCAGATTTTTGTAAAGCTTTTCATTATTAGGGCTGTTAGTTTAATTGTTATCTTGTCATTGGAAATTAGTCGCCATTATGTGTTCCGCAAACCATATTCAGGGTTTTTGTGTTGGTAACCATTCAGCAGTTGATGTTTCTAGTGATATTTCTTCAAAACAAAACTAGTTCATTGTATTCATTAAAAAGTTATGTTGCAATGAAGTTTAAATTTCACATTAATCATGTTTTGGTTCTTGGTTAAATGGGTAGTGTGTAAAAATCTTATACATTTAGTCAATTTTGCCATAAATGTGGTTATGAAATTTATTCATTTTTTGCGACAAAAATATTGTAAAGCATATATGACTTGTTTCAGTGGCGAAGAAAAGATTTCAGTTTTATTTTTTTAAACCAGATTTCATTGCATTTATTTTTTCAGGACATTCTGCATGGTCACGTCTTTCGTAAAGCAAGATTCATTCATTCAGTGTAGCTGTCAAACATAAATACAACTGCAGTGTTATGAATATGTAATTTAGCCTAGTTTGACGTGACATAATATTTCATAGTGTTTTGTAACCTCGAGCATAGGAAAATGAGGAGAACGTTCTGTGAATTGTTGAAATCTAACAATGATATTAGTTCTGTAATGCGTGTCTGGTGCAATTTCTTATTTTAGCATTTTCCTTTTCTATTTATGTGTCATTTGTGTTTAACTTACAATATATTTGTTGTAATTTGCAAGGCACGTTTTTGGATTTGTTGACATCTTCATTCAATGAAGAGGCAATTGTATGCAAATTGTTTGAAAATATTTTTAGACTTTTTGTGAAAATTGTATAGAAATATTTTCTGCTAAGCAAGTTTGCTGAATTGCTTTTAAATTGTTTTATGTTGTCCGATTCATGAACATGCTTAGCTCATGCATTGATTTTGAAAAGGCAGGCGAATTTTAGTGTGGTTGTAATTTATAATAGGCTATGTGCAATTATTTAGGGGCCCAATATGGGGTTTATGATCTCAATATTTTAATTATAATTGCTTGTAAAGGTATTGTAAATTTTATGAAAAAAAATGTAAATAAATAAATTACACACCAAGTGTATATTAACACTAATTTATTGTTTCTGTTTGTTTTTCATGCTTTATTTAATTTTCGCTCGATTTTGCTTGAAAACAAAAAAAAACTTTGTTGATAATTTTATTTGATACTTTTTAAATTGAAGAGCTTAAAAGATGTTCCGCTTAATGAAGAAAACCTTTAGTTTTGATTAAGAAAACTGTCTTACATCGCCACATTTAGCACTTAATTTATGTGTTATTATTATATATTTACATTTTGGCATTCATGTTGATTATAAAGATCTCATTATGGTAGACCCATCCTACATTGGGCTACGTGTGTATTAAGAGCGCGTGTACCCAAGAAACCAAAGGTCACTACTTTTGACCTTTTAACATTTGAACTACGTAGAGCATGCGCAGAAATGGTGTTTTATGCTTATATTGCATATTTCGCCGTGGATTGTTTCAGAACTTTTGATATTGCGTTGTTTATGAGATATGAAATGTATTAGCGCATATGGAGGACCTGAATGAAACAAGAATGGTGCAAGTCTGTATTTCCACACATACACTTACATCATTCCTGTCTTAAGTCCGCGCTTTATCTTGTCTGTCGCAAGTATTCATTTTATGCGACCTTTTATTGAAACTCATATTATTACGATTATTATTATTATATTAATATGGTACTTATGAAATATTATCAGAAAATAAATGAATAAACTATACACCTGTTTTTGTGATAGTGTGATAGCCGTGTCGAAGCAATCGTTTAAATATATCAGAAGATCCATAGCGACACCAGGAATGCTTTCAACGGAACAGAATAGTACTGACGCATAACTTTTTCAGCTCATCGTCTTAATTTATAGCATTCATAGTTGAAAAAAGTAGTCAATACGACAATCACCGGCTTCGTTATTAAAATATCGCAATCACTATCTACAAATCTAAATTATAGGTCTTAAAGGGGGGTTTACACGAAAAGCCTAATCTTTTGAGACGAGGCCTACCATGTAAACCCCCTGAAGTCTTAAGACCTATGTAAACCCCCTGAAGTCTTGAGACATGTAAACCCCTAAAGTCTTAAGACCTATGTAACCCTCCTAAAGTCTTAAGACCTATGATGTACATCCCCTGAAGTCTTAAGACCTATGTAACCCTCCTTAAGTCTATAAGATCTTTGTAACTTGTGAAGACCTATAGGTCTAAATTCCCATACATTTTTCACCTGTAACGTTCATTTTTCTTCTAAAATAGATCCATTATTGAAGAGTTGAGTACAGTTATTAATGAACTTGAAAAATCCCTGCACGAAACACCGTGCTGGTAACAAAGGCCTGTCATCCAATTGAAAATACGAAACACCGTGGGCGTTCAGACCCGACGCTGACCTGACCAAGCACGTGACACGTTGATAGGTCACGTGACTGTGTCAGACCGCGTCCGAATGAATGGAATTTGGCGGATGATGGCCGAGGCATTCCGGATATCCCTGCCGCACGTGCGCGTCTTATCAATCACGGTTACAGGCGCGCTACGGAATGATAGCATCGACAAAATAAACAGTTTATCCATTATAATCGCCCCGGGAACCTAGCTGGAAAATGCTTATCAGCAAAGGAACATATCTGAAGATGATAGTTTTGAAAAGGTGCCAACGTCTTAAATTCCTCAAAGAAAACACGGACGGCGTTGGACGCATTCATGTATACACCTTGCCCGCCAAATCGGTGCTTATCGGCTCTCCGGGAAATTTTAATGTTTCGAAAAAGAGCTGACTATTTGATTTTACCGTTACCTGCTGTTCTGATATTTTGGGAGATTTGTTTCATGGTTTACAAGTTCTTCGTGAAATAAGTTTTAACCAGGATTATAACTTATAACTTTATTTCTTAAATAGACTAACACCAAAAAGAAACTGGGCACTTTTGCTAATGTAATTTTTGGAGTTTTTGCCGAGTTAAACATACACATGTTTGGTACCCAAAGTAAGCGTAACGATTATTCCGTTTAGAAACTTAATTACGTACAGTTCTTCATTTGTTATTTTCGGAATGAAGCGGGTAAAAGGTAAAACCCATGTGCAGTCATTTAAGTTTGCAACACGAACAGTTAAAGCGTATGACGTAACTGTCCTGTTTCTGTTTCGAGTAAATTAAAGGGGTATATGAAGTGTTACTTCTGTCCGGTTAATATAGCCTGTGCAATGCTTTGCATCGTTTTTTTTTTTACAGTTTTTAGTACATAATATTGAGTGTGTTTTCTTTCTACACCTGTACCATTCGACCAAATTTGATACAGAATAAACGCCAGACTTTAATGACGCTCGTAACACTATAATAACTATAGTAACACTTTATGACAGCCCTCTATGGGTTAACAATGTTTTCTCCGTATAGTGTATTGTAACCTATCCACTTGTCAAGTGTCATCGGAGCAAAAACAATAAGAACACCGAGTTTTTGTTCACTTGAGACAAGACCTTTTCCTAACTAGGACAGTCCCGACATGAGTGACACGACACTGCGCGCAGATTGGCGCTTGTGAACTAACGAGCGACTTCGTGCTCAACAAGTGTAGAAACTTAATTAGGACGAAAGCGCAGCAGCGAGCGCTAGACGTATAACATGGTCAACGTACCGTGAAAAGAGTGGCTCCGTTTAAAGTGACTTGTTCACAGATTTTAGCATTTTTTGAAGTATGCAATTAAATGTCTTAACTTGACAGACTTAAGCATCGGAACTAAAAGCTCAAGTATAATAACAAGAAAAGTATTTTTTTTAAAGACAATATAAAAAAGGTCCCACCGGGGTTCGAACCCAGGACCTGCGGATTAAAAGGCTATCGCCTTAACAACTTAGCCATTCCGACTTCGATATTCTACTCTGCATTATTTACTTTATGTAAGTGTTCCACGTGATGTCAACAGTTTCAACGAAAACAACGAAACACTCCAAATTATTCCATCGTTTAACGTTACAAACGCTTTATAATTTTATCACTTTCAGTTGATGATTACTCATAAACGAAACGGTTTTTACAGTATAATTTTAGGTCCGTAGTCTTATTTTGCTCCCTTGTATCCACTGTTCTATTATTTTTGGAACTGGTGAAAAAAAGTAGAAAAATTGTCAATTCGGCAATCTGTGAACAGGTCCCATTAACCCAGAGTCACCTAAGCTTTGTACGTGTTTTGAATGTATTTGCATGACTTAAGCGCTATCAAATTGAGACCTCTTCGATTGACACGGCAGTGAGGGGGGGGGGGAGTGCACACCTGTTCTATTACCACTTACACACCTGGTTAATGTTCGTGGAAAGAGAAAGAAAATACATTCACTACGTGTAGGGTCCGGGTACAGGTAATGTAGATAGTGCATGATTTAATTAGCAACTTTGCCATTGTTGGAGTATTTGATATGAAAATTTATGTAGTTGCTGTGATTTTTTAAAGTTTTATTGCAGTCCGCTCGGCATGTTGGGTTGAACTAATATTTTCCATCAGTTTTAATATTCGCAAGAAGATACGACGTTTTAAAATATTATCCCACATAATAGTTTGCAGTTTATTGCTTATTGCAGTAGGCAATATGCCCATGAGTATACATAAAGGTAAAAGAGATATGCATAAAAGTCCACGGTCAATCATTCTAACAATCACAATCATGGGGGGCGCGTCGTGGGAAAACCGAGCTTAATGCATGTGCGTTAAGTGTCTTCTCGGATTAGCCTGTGCGGACTGCACAGGACGACACTTTCCGCTTTTCTGGTATTTTCTGTTTCAATGAAGTCTCTTCTAAACATAAATCCACTGTAGGCGGAAAGTGCCGTCCTGGATTGCACAGGCTCATCCGGGACGACAATTTACGCACATCCATTAAGCCCAGTTTTCCCACGACGCGCATTCATGTATTTTTTTCATTTGTTACTGTACATATTTATCAACACAAATATGAAATTATTCAGCAAATATATTATAAGTTAGAGGTTGTATATGTACTGTAGACTCGTAGTCCTCAAAAAGCATTTTTCATAATTCATGACCATTATTCATATACGAAAAGGCTTATCTTAGTAAGACATATTTATTTTAAAAAGTTCACCTTACGATGGTATACTAATACACAACTGTATGAAAGAGTGTATACTAATATACAATAGTACACTGTATGAGTGTATTCCAGTATACAGAAGTATGAAAGTATACTTATACACACGAGTACACTGTCTGACGCTACATAACTAGTAGTGCACTTCAGAAGATATACTCATACACAAGAGTACACTGTCTGACGCTACATAACTAGTAGTGCACTTCAGAAGATATACTAATACACAAGAGAACACTGTATGACGCTACATAACTAGTAGTGGACTTCAGAAGATATACTCATACACAAGAGTACACTGTCTGACGCTGCATAACTAGTAGTGGACTTCAGAAGATATACTAATACACAAGAGTACACTGTATGACGCTACATAACTAGTAGTGCACTTCAGAAGATATACTCATACACAAGAGTACACTGTATGACGCTATGTAACTAGTAGTGGACTTCAGAAGATATACTCATACACAAGAGTACACTGTATGACGCTACATAACTAGTAGTGGACTTCAGAAGATATACTCATACACAAGAGTACACTGTCTGACGCTACAAAACTAGTAGTGCACTTCAGAAGATATACTAATATACAAGAGTACACTGTCTGACGCTACATAACTAGTAGTGGACTTCAGAAGATATACTAATACACAAGAGTACACTGAATGACGCTACATAACTAGTAGTGCACTTCAGAAGATATACTAATACACAAGAGTACACTGTATGACGCTACATAACTAGTAGTGCACTTCAGAAGATATACTAATACACAAGAGTACACTGTATGGCGCTACATAACTAGTAGTGCACTTCAGAAGATATACTAATACACAAGAGTACACTGTATGACGCTACATAACTAGTAGTGGACTTCAGAAGATATACTCATACACAAGAGTACACTGTCTGACGCTACATAACTAGTAGTGGACTTCAGAAGATATACTAATACACAAGAGTACACTGTATGGCGCTACATAACTAGTAGTGGACTTCAGAAGATATACTAATACACAAGAGTACACTGTCTGACGCTACATAACTAGTAGTGGACTTCAGAAGATATACTCATACACAAGAGTACACTGTCTGACGCTGCATAACTAGTAGTGGACTTCAGAAGATATACTCATACACAAGAGTACACTGTCTGACGCTGCATAACTAGTAGTGGACTTCAGAAGATATACTAATACACAAGAGTACACTGTCTGACGCTACATAACTAGTAGTGCACTTCAGAAGATATACTCATACACAAGAGAACACTGTATGACGCTACATAACTAGTATTGCACTTCAGAAGATATACTAATACACAAGAGTACACTGTCTGACGCTACAAAACTAGTAGTGGACTTCAGAAGATATACTCATACACAAGAGTACACTGTCTGACGCTGCATAACTAGTAGTGGACTTCAGAAGATATACTAATACACAAGAGTACACTGTCTGACGCTACATAACTAGTAGTGCACTTCAGAAGATATACTCATACACAAGAGTACACTGTATGACGCTACATAACTAGTAGTGGACTTCAGAAGATATACTAATACACAAGAGTACACTGTCTGACGCTACATAACTAGTAGTGGACTTCAGAAGATATACTCATACACAAGAGTACACTGTCTGACGCTGCATAACTAGTAGTGGACTTCAGAAGATATACTCATACACAAGAGTACACTGTCTGACGCTGCATAACTAGTAGTGGACTTCAGAAGATATACTAATACACAAGAGTACACTGTCTGACGCTACATAACTAGTAGTGCACTTCAGAAGATATACTCATACACAAGAGAACACTGTATGACGCTACATAACTAGTATTGCACTTCAGAAGATATACTAATACACAAGAGTACACTGTCTGACGCTACAAAACTAGTAGTGGACTTCAGAAGATATACTCATACACAAGAGTACACTGTCTGACGCTGCATAACTAGTAGTGGACTTCAGAAGATATACTAATACACAAGAGTACACTGTCTGACGCTACATAACTAGTAGTGCACTTCAGAAGATATACTCATACACAAGAGTACACTGTATGACGCTACATAACTAGTATTGCACTTCAGAAGATATACTAATACACAAGAGAACACTGTATGACGCTACATAACTAGTAGTGCACTTCAGAAGATATACTCATACACAAGAGTACACTGTATGACGCTACATAACTAGTAGTGCACTTCAGAAGATATACTCATACACAAGAGTACACTGTCTGACGCTGCATAACTAGTAGTGCACTTCAGAAGATATACTCATACACAAGAGTACACTGTATGACGCTACATAACTAGTAGTGCACTTCAGAAGATATACTCATACACAAGAGTACACTGTATGACGCTACATAACTAGTAGTGCACTTCAGAAGATATACTCATACACAAGAGTACACTGTATGACGCTACATAACTAGTAGTGCACTTCAGAAGATATACTCATACACAAGAGTACACTGTATGACGCTACATAACTAGTAGTGCACTTCAGAAGATATACTCATACACAAGAGTACACTGTCTGACGCTGCATAACTAGTAGTGCACTTCAGAAGATATACTCATACACAAGAGTACACTGTATGACGCTACATAACTAGTAGTGCACTTCAGAAGATATACTCATACACAAGAGTACACTGTATGACGCTACATAACTAGTAGTGCACTTCAGAAGATATACTCATACACAAGAGTACACTGTATGACGCTACATAACTAGTAGTGCACTTCAGAAGATATACTCATACACAAGAGTACACTGTCTGACGCTACATAACTAGTATTGCACTTCAGAAGATATACTAATACACAAGAGTACACTGTATGACGCTACATAACTAGTAGTGCACTTCAGAAGATATACTCATACACAAGAGTACACTGTATGACGCTACATAACTAGTAGTGCACTTCAGAAGATATACTCATACACAAGAGTACACTGTATGACGCTACATAACTAGTAGTGCACTTCAGAAGATATACTCATACACAAGAGTACACTGTATGACGCTACATAACTAGTAGTGCACTTCAGAAGATATACTCATACACAAGAGTACACTGTATGACGCTACATAACTAGTAGTGCACTTCAGAAGATATACTCATACACAAGAGTACACTGTCTGACGCTACATAACTAGTATTGCACTTCAGAAGATATACTCATACACAAGAGTACACTGTCTGACGCTACATAACTAGTAGTGCACTTCAGAAGATATACTCATACACAAGAGTACACTGTCTGACGCTACATAACTAGTAGTGCACTTCAGAAGATATACTCATACACAAGAGTACACTGTCTGACGCTACATAACTAGTATTGCACTTCAGAAGATATACTCATACACAAGAGTACACTGTCTGACGCTACATAACTAGTAGTGCACTTCAGAAGATATACTAATATACAAGAGTACACTGTATGACGCTACGTAACTAGTAGTATACTGTACAAATATATATTAATACATCATTGTACATGTACGGTATATAACCTGCATGACACCTCAAGAAGGTACTGATATACGAGCGTGGTACTGCCTTAAAGGTCTACCTTTTACCCACTGCCCAGTGTATTGTGTAACGTGTCCGGCTCCGAGTATGTATTGCTATTGGCTAAGAGACTAGTGTCAAAACGAATGTAGCGATAACGATGATTCTTTCACCTGACAAATATTAACAGTTGTAATGAATTTTCCTCAGCCTACTTTGGCATTGATTATAACCAATGATTATACAATAATTGTATCGAACGATAAAAATTACCAGCAATCAAATATTATTTTAACACTGAAACTATAACGCTGTACAACGGACGGCCCTGTCAACAATTGTATTATTATACTGGTATTGAAGCTAGTTTCTAACTGGTTTGGCCATTGGTTACATTGTATTGCTCTGTCTAGCACTAGACCTGGCAGTATGGAACCTCTATCATATTTCCTAAACGCTAACGACCCGGGCACCACCAGACGCCCCGCAATCATGTGCTGTACGAGCAGCAGCAATCATGACAGCCCGAAACGTCTATCTACATTCAAAGTCCCTAGTCGGTAAAGAAGTTATATTGCTATTTATGGGCTTATTATTTTTCCAACGGTGTGAACCGCTCGACGGCTGACAGCAGACTGGCCAGAATTATCCGATACTCGTGTTAAATGAGGCGGAACAAGTAGCCCTAAGAAATTACAAGTAACGACAAGCTATTGAGGTCATATACACTATTATAAAGGCAAGAGAACGGGGCCGTTGTCGTCATACCACAATGTTCCTACTATAATGGATACAGTCGACTGATCAAGCCCTGTTAATAAACCGCCGTCACCACGTCTAGAACTGTGTATTGATGAGAGCGCAAGAAAATAAGTCGGCAGTGAGATGGTCCGCCGCGCTCATGTATATCCGATTTGAAATACTTGGTGATGTTGTTGGGTTGTTGTTGTTGTTTGTGGTGGTGGTTGTCGCGCTGGGGTTTAGCTCGGTCGAACTGAGGAGTACAATGTCAGTCTATGTTATGCATCATTGTTGTGTACATCTTTATTTGACAACTAAACACTCCTCAACTCGAATTATCCCCGCGAGTGTAAGTTCAACACAGGTTAATAACTGGGCACTAAACGTGAATGAATAAAAGACGATTTTTATCTACTAGCAAGGTACAATAAATAGCTATATGGGAGATACCAGAATATATAATATTTTATAAAGTAGTTTGATTATATATTTATTTCCTTCACTTAATGAATTCAATAGTTGTCCGTGCATATGAGCCAGCGGAACAAATAATATATTTAATGTACTCCTTTCATCTTTCTGCCTCAACCAGCATTGATTTGTTTAATGCGGACCTTTATTTTCATTTGACCAGACAGGATCACACATCGTAAAATATAGTGGTATGTGACCTACCGTAAAGTGATTTATTTATGCGACTTTAATAGATTTATTTTGGTCGCATTATCAATCACCGGATTAATGGAAGTCACGTGATTTCGGTCCTGCACTCAGCGTCCAGTGAAAATGAACAGAAATGACAAAAACGTTTTCTTAAATAAAAATAGTTCACGTCGTGAGATTCGCATTTCTTTTTTCATCTAGAAGATTATTATAACGTACTAGAACGTAATTTTGCTATAATGAGCAGAAACAATGCGACATTGCTATCTTCTGCTTCCAGACTGCTTTGTGTTGGGAAGGTGAGTATTTTTGGTAAACCAAAAGGTACATTTTCTAAGTGCTGTTATTTATACTCCAAAAAAAACAAACAAACACCAACTACGTTGTACTAATCAAACATTTGTTCATGGGTGGTTAGAGGAACACTTTCCTACAACTATTATATTCTGATACACTTATAAACAAAAATATTGTAGGGCATGGAATGAATTTAAGTATGGTAATAATATATCATTGCCAGACTTTCGATTGTACAACCTATACAGAAACCATGTCAGGCGTTTAATTAAATAATAATACAACAAATACAAATGCAAACACAGCAACAATCTGTAAAAAATGTAACACGAGTTTTGATAGTTTTGAAGTTTGATATACAATACCCTTAAACTTAACGCAAGTCACCAACATATCGTAAAAGGTAACGAGTTCATTTAATTCTTCATTGAAGTAAAACAGCACTGCGACCTTTTACTGGGACTCGCTCCGCAACGCAAGTTTCGGATCAAAGCGAAGAATGCGCACATGTATGAAATGTGCGACGTCATTGTCATTCAATAGGGCGTGCTCGGCTAATGAGTATAGGTTCACATAGAGGGCTATATTCAGGCGAGCACACTCACCCCAACAGCTCGCGGGGCGTGTGCAATGACTGCGCTGATCTGTTCGGCATTCATCAGTGAATGTGTAACATCTGGAGAAAATGTAGGTGGATTTAGTTCTTTAATTACGATAATGCATATAAACAGCTGTGAAAACAGTTATGCCTGCATTGCTACTGTACATTTGAAATTGATTGTATAGATACAGAACATATACCAGACCTCACCGTACCGTTCCTTGCCATACCGAACCGTACCGTAACATTGTACCGTTTTTTACTATAACGAACTGTACCGTAACATTGTACCGTTCTTTACTATAACGAACCGTACCGTAATATCGTACCGTTCCTTGCCATACCGAACTGTAACATTGTACCGTTCCTTACTATAACGAACCGTACCGTAACAGTGTACCGTTCCTTACTATAACGGACCGTACCTTAATATCGTACCGTTCCTTGTCATATCGAACTGCAACATTCTACCGTTCCTTACTATAACAAACTTACCGTAATATTGTACCGTTTCTTACTATAATGTACCGTACCGTAACATTGTACCGTTCCTTACTATAATCTACCGTAACGAAATATTGTACCGTTCCTTACTTAGTATAACGAACCGTACCGTAATATATCACCGTTTTTCTTACTATAACGAACTGTACTGTAATATTGTACCGTTCCTTACTATAAAGTACCGTACCGTAATATATTACCGTTCCTTAATATAATGTACCGTAACGCAATATTGTACCGTTCCTTACAATAACGTACCGTATAGTAACATTGTACCGTAACATACTGATCATAAATGTCTATTTTTTTTAACTACAAAATTCAGCCGTAACTTAAACTTGTCGTAAGATCTTATACAGATTTTGGAACATCTAGAAGAAAAAAATTATGTCTTAACTTGTCTTTCGTAAAATGGGTTTACTGAAATCTGTTCTTGGAGCATTCATGTTTAAACAACTATAAAGGAATATAATCTATAGTCTTCGTTTGGAACATCTCGTATACCTGCTGTTGTTGTTGTTCGAATTTTATTTTCAGGTCCTTCCGGGTGAAGCTGCATCGGGTGAAGACCTGATACGTTTACCCGTCCAGTTTGTATTCATAGTTCAAGCTGTTATTTTATTAGAGGCTGGAACTGCATTTGATGCGTGTCGTGGGAAAACCGGGCTTATTGCATGGGCGTAAAGTGTCGTCCCGGATTAGCCTGTGCGGTCCGCACATGCTAATCCAGGACGGCACTTTCCGCCTACAGTGAATTTGTGTTTAGAAGAGACTTCCTTGAAACAAAAATTGCCATTAAAGCGGAAAGTGTTGTCGCGGATCAGCCTGTGCGGACTGCACAGGCTGATCCGGGACGACACTTTACGCACATGCATAAAGTCCGCTTTTCCCACGACACGTCTCGTTTTTTTTTATTTGGCAAGTACGTCATAAGAGTCATCATGTGATCGTTACGATTCGTTAGAATCAACCTGGCAGTAGTTCTAATGAAGGTAATGACGTTTATTCGACAAAAAATTGTTTCTTATTATATATGTATATATATATATATATGAGGCGTGTCGTAGGAAAACCGGGATTAATGCATGTGTGTAAAGTGTCGTCCTGGATCAGCCTGTGCAGTCCGCCTACAGTGGATTTATGTGTAAAAGACACTTCCTTCAAACAGAAAATACCATACAAGCGGAAAGTGCCGTCAAGGATCAGCCTAAGCGGACTGCACACGTTGATCAGGGATGACACTACGCACATGCATTAAGCCCTGTTTAACAACGACATGCCTCATATATATATAAGGACGAATCATGTACGCCATGGGACTACTGATTTGCGCGATACTATAAAATATAAAGGGATAAAGTATACCAAAGTATACGTGGACAACTCCGTTGTATATTTTATAACATTGTATATGTCAAAGCATTCTATTATTATTATTATGCCAATCGTCTCATTTGCTGTTGTTATTGCTCTGGGCAGTGTTGTTAATATTCTTCTTCTTGTTTTCTAACCATGCATAGCAAAAGCATAATTACAGTTTGTAACGATGGAACCTAAATGATAACAGAATACTTACTAAATTTGAATGAATAGCACATACACAACCGTAGTATATCAGGTATTTTGACATATGATTTTGCTAAACACAAAATATTATCTGTGCGCCAGTTCAAAAGTTTGATTTTTCTGCTACTAGTATTTCCCAGCACTATCTTCATTGTTGTTATCCACGAACATATATTTGTTAGATTGGCCATTTTGTAGTCTGTTGCAAGTATTCTTGCAAAATTAGAACGGAATGCCGTTATAATACAGTATAATACATACATGATGATACAACGCAAGGAAGGGACTTTGTGTCAAGTAACGTTAAGTGAGAGCCATTTACGTTAATCAAACGGTACACTCGTACACCTGGCGATTCTAGACCTTAATGGATGAAATCTGTGACGTCACTTCGCGATTAAAGGGTGGACCGCAGACAGGGGCAATAAATCTTTGCACTGTAGATGGATCGAGTCCATTAGGGCAATTGGACGCGGACCAACATCTCCATTACCGTCGGACATTGCCCCGCCCACTTTGGCTAAATGCTGACATTCCGGCGTGTTTTGCATAGCCGTGCCAGACGCGATATTTGGCAGTCACTTCTTTAGCCATACGAAATACAAGAAGTAAATGTCACAAAATGCTGGGAGCGCTGTGAAATGAAAAGAAATAAAAACAAAATATATTCCGTCTGTTTCTCCCACTCACCCACGGCTCTTTTTTATTTTTGTATATTTGATGGCGCTTTATAAACTGCTTTTCGGCAGCGCTCTTCACAGCTTATATTATATACCACTAAACATAAATAGGTAATTATTGTTTTACAGGGCCGAGATAATAATGATATCGCAGCAAACTTTCATTAAACTCTGATGAAGCTATTGCGACATGCACACTCTATATAACATTCTTAAACCTTAATTATATGTGTGCATATTTCGTGGTTGAATAAATTTGGCTTTCGTGGTTGAATAAATATGGCTTTAGTTTAAACTTATTTATTTTAGCTCGATTGCATCGAAAGCCTTAGGCTTATAGAGACACTCTCGAGTCCGTTTCCTGGGTAGAACCAGTACTTGGTGCCTTTGGGGCAGATCTTGAGAACGTTCCCAGAATGGGGATGGAACCCGGGACCTCCCGCTCGCTAGGCGGACACCATATCCAGTACGCCACCGCGACCACAATATGGCTTTCGTGGTTGAATAAATATGGCTTAATTAGAAGTTAGAAGTTATAGTATAAATAGTTCTTAATGAACTTCAAATTATAAAAAAAACACGAATAAAACGACGACTTAGTTTTGACTTCCACTTAGTATTCGTTACTTTTAATAACGAAATTAATTGGAAATACATTGTACTTGTATGCACTAAAATCATACTTGGAGATTCAGGATGTCACAATTAGTGTTTAACGCTAACGTCAATGTACATTTCTTCGAATAAAAAAAACAATCATAATTACTTTTAAACTAAAACTGGATGCAAAGTGTTAAGTAGATTCATATTTATAAAGGATCAATACTACACGGTAAATCACTGCTTGTTCGTGCGTAGTTACGGTAGCAGACGACATGACATCCTTTTCCGAAGCCGGAACAACTACGGGAATAATTGAACTTTGCTTGTCTCAATACGGGATGCGATTTTGAAAATACTGTAGATAAAGGACATCATTGTTCCGTGTACTTTTTACTTAAGGGAAACAGGGCTGATCAGAACAGAGAGAGTGGCGTGTCGTGGGAAATCCGGGCTTAAAGCATCTGCGTTAAGTGTCGTCCTGTGCGGATTCACAGGCTAATGCAGGACGACACTTTCCGCTTTTATGGTATTTTCTGTTTCAAAAAAGTCTCTTCTAAACATAAATCCACTGTATGCGGAAAGTGCCGTCCTGGATTAGCCAGCCACAGGTCGATCCGTTACGACACTACGCACACGCATTAAGCCCGGTTTTCCCACGACACGCAATGTTTTGTTTGCGGACGTTTTGCAGTCTAGCTATTTAGACATTGTATATATAAAATTAATATGTTATTTTAAAATGTTTGAAAAATTATAAACACAAAATCTTTTTTTAAATTTATGATCGTCAATAGTAATGAATGACAAAGGGTGTGAGTATCCATGATTTATTTGCATGCTATAACGTCGATGCAAAATTTTGAAGTAATTGCTGAGGACCTAAGACTTCTTCACACTTAGAAAATGTCTTGCTTACATTTCGAGGTAATGTCAGACGTGTGCGAATTTCCTAAGTAAATAAAACTCCGCAACGCCGGGCTACAAAACACTCTCCCTACTTTACGCGCGTGAGTCACGTGTAACCGTTTCCGGTTTAAACATTTGTAGTCGGCGAGATCTTATAGATTTAATTTGTGTGCGTTTAAAGTCACTTCAAACAATATCGTCTTTTGGATTAACAGATCAAAGTTATCCCTTAGGGCAAAGGTTTTACGAGCGTCAGAGAAAAGAGATAGCAGCGATAAATGAAACGTTTTTTCAATGTTTGAAAAGTGAAAGCGGTTGAAGTTAATATGTGGCGTGTCATGGGAAAACCGGGCTTGATGCATGTGCGTAAAGTGTCGTCCCGGATCAGCCTGTGCAGATCCGGGATGAAACTTTCCGCTTTTATAGTACTTTGGTATATTCCGTTTCAAGGACGTCTCTTCTAAACATAAACACTGTAGGCGGAAAGTGTCGTCCCGGATAAGCACGCCTCATATGTTATTTGTCCTTTTGAGAACTGAATTATAGTTTAGGTAACACACCGAAGGAAAGAAATCACGCAACGATGTGTTCAAATCAAGTCAATACATAAGCGGCGTGTCGTGGGAAAACCAGACTTAATGCGTGTGCGTAAAGTGTCGTCCCGGATTAGCGTGTGCAGTCCGCACAGGCTAATCCCGGGACGACACTTTCCGCTTTTATGGCATTTTCTGTTTCAAGGAAGTCTCTCCTAAATATACATCCTCTTAAGGCGGAAAGTTTCGTCCCGAATTTGACTGTGCGGACTGCACAGGCAAATTCGGGACGACACTTTACGCACATGCATTGAGCCTGGTTTTCCCACGACACGCCTGATTAATTTTATTCACTTAATTCCATGCACTCGTGAACAAATTGAGGTATAACATAGGTACTAACAATAAGAGGCTCTCAATAATTTTTATAAGATGTTTCCATAGCTTTAATCGTATGAATTGTGTGTGAGTGTTACCTCCATTAAACACATGGATTCGTTTGCACATACCTTAGAATGCAAACAAAAATAGTTTTCTAGCTGAACGTTTTTGATAATGAAACTTATTTATGATATTAAATGATTGACTTCTCAGCACTTAATCTGTACCACGCGCTGCTGGCCATAATTTAAATGTTTCATGTAATACTATAATACTATATCATGTATATTTTATGTTTGGGCAGTAATTATAGAATTGTATATATTTCTCGTTTTTGTGTATATTTCTCGTGCATGCCGTATGTTTCAACAGTATCGGTAATTATATTATTGTATGATTTTATTTAAAATCGTTGAATTAGTATTAACCACTGTACCTCGACCGTAATTGTGTCGGTTGCCTGTATGTTAATGGTCCATGGCGATTTGCCCATTGTGTCCACGAGGTGTCGCTTCTCGCAACTAACCTGTGTGATTTTGCGCTTTGCATGATGGGTAAGCACTATATTCATATGGCGCCAACTGGAGCATGAGGCGTTTCTCTTAAACATTCACAAAATCGTCATACAGTTTTGTAGGACGTAACTTGGTGCAAATAACTCAATCTGTGCATCGTTTAATTCAATTTGAAAATATAATCCGCCGTTGTTTTCAATAATAAAAAAGGTTTATCTCTATTTGCTCACCGGTACATAGTGTACGAAAGTGAAAGTATAAACTGAATCACAACGCAAGTAAAACGCATTTTATAGCACGAACAGTATAAACACAATGCTTTTAGTCTTTGAAGTTAATAATGATGATATAGTTATCATGGTTAAACATGGTTTTAATAAGAATATACCGAAATTGTCCTTGATTGGAAATTAATTACATTCATCCGCGGACTATATCTCAGTGTATGTACCATTTAGCCAAATATGGATAGTTATCAGTTCCCAGTATAGAGGTTAGACGAAAGCAGTGACGTCACACTCTATGTATAGAATGCGATTTGCCAATAAAACTTGATTTTAAAAGATGCCTTTTAAGAGAACTATTTTATGTTTGATTGTCCGAATCAATCGCGGAAGCATACTCAGCAATATGTGTGCGCACGATGAATATAGAGCATGGTCATATTGTGCATACACAAGTTAAACAAGAAGAAATAAATTGCAACTTTAAAGCTTCTACGTGACAGATTGGTAAAATGAAGAGTTTCAAATCTAGTAAAATAATATAATATAAAAAAACTGACTGAAATAACATTGTTTATACTGTATCGAAAGTTAATAAAATACTGGTTTAAAAATAATGATTCAACCAATACAACGCGTAGTTTCGATGCTTGATTTCAAAAGTGACCAAGACGTTTTTCAACTGTTTATAATTCTTAGGTCATAAAATTGTTGTGAAATAACCACGTGGTCCATTAACATTTTTGCATTTAGGAGTTCACTTCTTCGGAATATATCATGGAAAATAATAATATATACGGCTATCTTCTTAAAAAGAAACCTTAATACCTGCCGATTCTGAAATACAATATCAAAATACATACATTAAGGCTTGTTTCATATATACAGGATACATTTATGCAGCACGTTTATTTTCTTATGTACAATTTCCGTGAAAAGAAACATGATAATGTATTCCGTCGCGTTATACATTAAATATTAAAAATAATGTAACCCAGTCAGTCTGTTCTAACTTCAAATACAGTGATAATTTTCAAATGGAATACACGGGTTTTGGGGATGCGCATATATTATCCAATCAATGCTTATTTAAAGCTAATTCATTTCATTTGTCAACGGTTTCTTGATAACACAGAATGAATATTTTGGCATTATCATCTACAACTCCAGTAGAGGTCGCAGTTGTGGATGTATATATTGTGTCCGCCATGCGAGAGGTCGTGATTGATCCCTTCTCGGGGAGCGTTCGAATGATCTTTCTCAAAAGACATAAAGTACTGGTTCTACCCAGGAAACGCACACCGATCTTTCAACACAATCGAGCTGAAATAAATAGGGTTAAACTAACAAGTCCAAAATATATATCCTAATATGGCGAGGAAGATTGCATTGTTTATGATTTACACATTGTTACGTAAATTCCACCATGATTATAACATAGGTTGACATTATTTTCTGGGAGAGAATGAGCCTTGAGAATGCACATATAGAGAATACTAGGTTAGTGTTGAATAAAGATTGAAGGCGCGTCGTGGGAAAACCGGTCTTAATGCATGTGCGTAGTGTCGTCCAGGATTAGCCTGTGCAGTCCGCACAGGCTAATCCGGGACGGCACTTTCCGCTTTTATGGTATTTTCTGTTTCATTGAATAGTCTTCTTACCATATATCCACTGCAGGCGGAAAGTGTCGTCCCGGATTAGCCTGTGCGGACTGCACAGGCTAATCCGGGATGACACTTTACGCACATGCATTAAGTCTGGTTTTTCCCACGACGCGCCACATTTATCCCACGGCGTGTTATTTCGTCGATCCATGCTGTCTTCACGATGGGATAAAAATAAAAATAAAAAGTTTTTTACACATGTATGCATGAAAAATGCAGGATGCACATGAACAATTATCACTGATGAATTAAGAAATCTTTCATTGATGTGAAAGCATATTCTGAAGTTTTATTACAGATGATATTGCCGGTCGGTTCAAATGTGTTTTAATAGCACACAGCGTTCTAATACCGGTATACATTATTTTTCAGAAATTTCAATGACAAATTACCGTTTAAAATCTGATATCCCTAAAATTGGGTTGGTAGGTGTGGCCTCGGAAGTTTTACGATTTCTTAATGGGTCCCGAATATCAAAGTCGTTATCTAGCCCTGAAATATTGCGACGGGGCCATTTAACCCCGAAATTCGGGGTATCCTAATTACAAACCGGAATTCAAAATGAAACGGCGGTAGAGGAATAACATTTACTTTTAATGTGATATGAACTTGTCGTAATCTTCGTTTAGCAATTAAAATCCTGTTTAAAGAAGTTAAGATGAAATGCGCCGGTTTACGAACATAAGGACTGGCTATTTCACGCCATTATTAGACTGGTGAAATTGCTCTGTTTAGGGGTATCAATTTTCTCATTGATCGGATACCTTTTAATCTTTATGAAGCTTTTACAGAGGAAAATTGAGTTGCCCATTTAATTATTTACCTCTATTAGTCGCTTAATAGCGTGTCTCGTTCCTGATAAAAACTTTTTATAATGGATGACACGGTGTTGCATGTACATTTGAACATATTATGTCAGATACATCTCGTAAACAAACAAAATGTCATATATTGTTTAAGTATGTTGTCAGCAACACGAATACTTGTCATTGTAACTTAAGTAGATTATACATGTTCTTGCAAAAAGCATTAATAATGCTGTGCTGTAATAAATTTCCCGCCAAATAACCATCCGAATTAACCATCCTAATTATGTGTATATTGAGGCTGTAGTACAATTTAGTCGCGTAACAGCCCATACTAATTGTATACCGGTTATAATCGAAACCACTTTCGGTATAAATATACATGTATTACTACAACTTGTAGTAATACATGTACATTCATACCGACTTTCAGACTTTAATGTACTTTACTTGTAAGCTGCTATGGTAGCGGGGCTGGGTTGGTGGTTTTTAAGTTATAACTGTGTATCATTGCGCAATTGCGGTTGACAATTGTATAGTACTGCGCAATTGTGTTATTACCATAAAGTTGTTGAACTCTAATTATATTATAATTATTATGATATTATTTCCTTTGGATATGACTGGGACATAATTCAGTCCCTCTCCATCGTTGCGGAGGCTTGTATGTTGTTGTTGCTTGATTAAAACATCAATTTATTTCCAAAATACTGGCATAACAATTACAATTAATTACAACTCGAATGTTGTTGGAAGATTATTTTATAGGTCATTCCGCACCGAGGCAACATTATGTGTTGACTTGCCCCTGTGGCCTTTCAGGGAAGAAAATGGAGTTTAGTCCGAAAGTAGACAATTTTTCTCCAGAACAGGGCCCAGGTACATGCCAAAAAGATAATTTGAGCCGGGAATGCTTGAGTACCGTAGCCAATTCGACCCTACTGATCTCTAGGAAGGCTTGTATGTAGGGAAAGATCTAGAATCACAAAACAGGGTGCTGCTAAAAAGGAGCAGGATGGAAAGCCAGACCAGTCTGTTGACATTTTGTTATAATTGCTAAATCTATGGGTTTTGTTAGTCTTATCCTTCTAATTAAGGTTTTTAAGCATCATAAATTCATTTGTCATTAAATATTTGCAAAAATATATTAAATGTTAAAGATATTCAACATTTCTGCGTTGACCAGCCCAGAGGGGCAGCAGGGGGGAACCAAAAAGGAGCAGGGTGTAGCACCCTGCTATATTCCTCTAGATCTTTCCCTACTTGTATGTACCTCTTCCGCAGCCAATACCCGCGGGAGCGTCCACCACGTATGATGCTATGTAATCATTACGTGAAGCAGTCGATGATAATAGATTAGGACATCGGGCGGAAGGCGGTGTTAAGTTTCAACAACCTATCTGTTTGAAGTTTCGGCGCTGGTGTCTACATCTTCAGCGCGCGGCCAACGATTAATTCTGATTCATTAAACCATTGGACAGAGAGCGCGACATCAATCAAGATCCCTTTTCCGTTTTCCAACATCTCCTTTCAATGTAGACAATGCTTACAAACCGCAGACCCAGATCGTAACCAAGATATGGACTTCGATTTTCCCGCCAAAGTTTACCAAAAATCCCCTTAAGCAAAGTTTTAAACATTTGAAGAAAGGAAAGCATAAGCATTTTCGGGTGTTAAAGTGTCGTAATTATGTAACGCGTCTTTGATGACCGGGTATTAAACGCCGAAGGGTTCAAATTGAATACATTTAAAGGAAATAAATCAGTTAAACATTTTCTCTGATTTTATCCCTCGCGACTCGCCACTTTGTTACAATTCCCCCTCGTTACTGTGTCTTTGCATTCAGCCCGCCTTAATTAGCTTTGACAGCGTTCATTGGTTTTGTTATCATATGATCATCTTAAAAACATTAAACGTTTACAAAAGCTCCGCAAATCTGAGCATGGCAGCTAATTTGCGGCTTCTTTTATGGTCATGTCTACATTTGGAAATATTTCGATAATAATCAACCGGCCATTCGCGAGATGTTGCGGTTTTATTGAAGTTGGATAATTATTTTGCTCTTTATCCACAATGCTTTACAAAATTAATTGTGTCACTCTAATCATTCGTTTTATACATCGATTTTATGTGTATACCAACAGCGAAAGTTCAAAGTTCAAGCTTGCATAAATGTCAATTTTGGGTTCGAACCACGCCGTGTTTTCCATGTCCGTATACAACTCTCACACTACATCATTTAAAGTGGCTTAAAATGGTAACTAAACTTGTTAACAGCGATCTTTGTCCATGTTGCAAACAAACTGGCTAGGTGTCTGACTGGTCAGCGGTGTGAAATCTTCTTTGAACAGGTGTGAAAAGTCTCCGTTAAATATGGATTCGTAGTATCGCCTTAAAAAATCAATACAGACATTATGATGGGACCTGAAAATTTGTTCATAATAACTCATCTTTCGTAGTATCGCGAATTCGATGTATCGCATCTTTTTGTAGTTAAACATATAAGGAAAACGGACGGGACCGGCAGCCTTATTCGTAGTATCCCGTCATTTCGTAGTATCGCGATTCGCAGAATCGCGTTTCGACTGTAACTTCGAAGTGTGGGTATAGTGGTAGTAGTCTCCCGAGCTGTTCTATGTGCGGTCTCTAGCTCGATCCCTGTCCCTGTTTACCAGTAACGGACATTAGAAATAATACACATGTCAGTCTAAAACAATCGCGTCAGCTTTTAGCCTCGTCAAGAACATTACCAATTTCACAAATCAGGAACCCTGTATGTATATACGGTAAATATGAAATATAAGAAACGCAAATAACATCACCAAACAACGAAATGGACATTGCCATGATTTTGGTTTACCCTGACTTACATTGATGCCTGTTTGTTTTAAAACATAGTTTTTGTTAAGATAATATTAACATTTACTAAAAAGCAAATACCGGTAAAGTCATCTAGAATGTACAGACAGGCCTTTTAAAAAATTCAAATATAGATTTCTGAAAAAGATTTTCTAGTTTAAAAGTAGTGTAAATCGCTTACATATCTTTATTAATATTATCTAACCGCTGGAATTCGACACTCGAGTCATCGTTATTGTCTACAAAGTGACGACTCTTGATACCTCATAACTCAATGCAATCCAAGTGCATTTTACCATATCAATGTAAACAGTAATTTTTAAGTCGAATTATCAGTAGCCACGAGTTAAGTAAATACATCAACCATCAAGTACTATCAAGAAACAATATGTCAATGTATGACACGCACAATAACAGACATATTAACAATAATAATTGATAAAATATCTCTAAATCGTCATCATCACTACTTTATAGGAATTTCAAGGGCGTTAGGACATTTAATCAACAGATGACCATCGCCACTATGGGCAGTCCGTATCAGTTACTGGTCAGTACATTAGCCATCGGTAAATGTCCAAAATATTAATAACATTTCAAATATTTACCCAACCCTAATCGCCTTACAAGTGTCATGATATTTTATTATGATTTTAATACTGACTTGCAATGATGCGGGAATTCTTCCTATACCAGATGACGTAATATTTGCTAAACGTATTAATCGCAAAATCGGTGACACGCCACTATTTGCTAAACCCAGCAGTGACTCTATCCGCGCAAAAACAGAGAAGACCAGGGGGTTGAATCGTAAGAAGTGACAGGGGAATCCAGGCGCTATCATTAGACAAATCCAGACAATTTCAGCGAGAAATTAGCTGATTTGTACTGATTTGTCTTTATTTAGATTCTGATATTAGCTGTAGTTGCACCAGAGGTTTATCAGCAACTGCTTAAGCCGCTTTGCATAAAGTTGTCACAAAGCCAACACCGATAATGTATTGTAACAAGCTGGAGGGTTCGATCTTTGCTTATCAACATGTATATGAAAGTAATATGAGGAAGTAATTTGTAACTGCTATACCAAACGGTGTTAAATCATAAAGATAAAGTGCTTTTCTATGTACAGAAAATCTTATTTGTGTCGTAGGAAACCCGGGCTTAATGCATGTGCGTAAAGTGTCGCCCCGAATCAGCCTGTGCAGTCCGCACAGGCTGATCCAGGACGGCACTTTCCGCTTTTATGGTATTTTCTGTTTCGATGTAGTCTCCTCTAAACATAAATCCACAGTAGGCGGAAAGTGTCGTCCCGGATTAGCCTGTGCGGACTGCACAGGCTAATCCGGGACGACACTTTATGCAGATGCATGAAGCCCGGTTTTCGCCGGCTTTAGGTTTTTTCTGTTGGTATGTTAGCAGTGTCACGCAAAACGCAATGAACACATTTGCATGAAAATTTCTGGGCAAGTTGGACATGGGCCAATGAACAATTTTATTAGATCTAAGTGGTGATCCGGATCACCGTCTGGATCCAGGAATTATTTAAAGGATTCTTGATTATTGCGAGATATTGCAAAGTAACACATTATGCTGTATAAGGCATCAGCTTTTGCACAACGCACGGGGGAATGGGCTGCCTTGGTTGAGGTCTGGGCTGGTGTTCACGGGGGAATGGGCTGCCTTGGTTGAGGTCTGGGCTGGTGTTCACAAAGCTTCTGAGGGAAATCTTAACTTAAGTTGTACTTAAGTGAAAACTTCGCATCAATTTTTCTATTTTTCTATATGTTTACAAAAGGCCAAACTATGAAACATCAAAGCAATCTTTACTATTTTGAAACATTTTATGAAATGACCTAAACAAGAAACAGCCAGAGACTTAAGGAATTTTTTATGAATTTACGAAATTAACTTAAGTTTCCCCTAAGGAGCTTTGTGAATACGGGCCCTGAGCTTTCCGAGTGTTTTCTCTATAAAGTAGGGATGTCATCGAATACCAAATTCGGTATTGGAATATTCGCTTCTTCATTCAATCGAATATTTTAGTACCGAATAGTCAGTACCGTCGTTTCTTCATTAACAAGTTGAGCTGTCTAATTAATGTATAAATTGCACAGTACAAAAGCAATACATATAATATAAATGCGTTTATTATAGCATACATACTTGCATCTCCTTGCTAAGTGCTCGCCATTGTTTTGGGGATGATGTAATATATTTTGCGTTATAACTTCCGCAAATTGAATCTCTTGAAACTGAAACACAATTTGTGCAATACCTATTGTATACTGATTAAGACTTGACTTCATTGCATGGTAACCCATGTAAACATTAATTTGGAGAATACTTCAGATTTGTGATTCCTTCGATTATTCAGAAAACGAGCACAACATCAAAATTAATGACATGGAGCGAGGGAAAAAAATGAACCAAACGAGACGATTAACAATATGATACTTTAAAAGTTTGTTCACCGAAATGTTATTCAAAGTTATGAGCGCAATATTGAGCAAAAGATTGGACGGAATGTAGTGAGTGTTACAAATGCAACTTATTAGGCAGACATAAACTTGTACATGTAGCGAATAAATTGTAATATATTGACTGCTATGTGCTATGTGCGATGTACTTTTAACGCATGACTTGCACGTGAAATGATGTAGTATATCGTTTTTATCACTGTCAATTTCACGTGTTGCGTTTATTGTTAAAACAGAACAACAGCTATTTTGCTTCCATGCTAAAACATTTGTACTTCCGATGAAGGTACATAAAGTTGCGAAAACGCAATTACGCTTCGAAACTTAGATAAACTCTTAATATAACACTGAAACAATATATTTATTCAAATTTTCCATAACGTTTATCTTAGTTATTTTTGTTAAAAGCTCCGAATATGTCATCTACCTATCTGTAAGAATACATTGTGTAAGAGTTGCCCAAACTAGTATTACGGCTTTTGATACAATTGGGTGCGTTTTGGATAATCTGTTCTATTGTTAATTTCCTAAACGGTGATTTCTATGTTTCCCGCATGCAGTGCAAACTTTGCCAATCAAATCTGACCTCGCACCTAATTTTTTTTTCACTCAAACTTTGTTTTAACTTAAAATAAATGCTCGTTACACGTGAACTTTGATTTTCATCGGTTTAATATTTAAGATTTAACTTCAGAATGTTGGTTCGTGGGACCAGATGAGTTCATATTTACTAATGAGGACTTAGTATTTACTCATTAGGACTTAGAATCTCGTAATTATCTCGTAATTAAGAGATACTAACTCATAAATAGGACTTATTATTTCCTAATTAGGACTCCATATCTCATACTAAGGACTTAGTATCTCCTAGTTATGAGATAATTATGGATATCACTTTCAACTTTTGAGGTATACTATGAAAATTAACATATAGTTAGCATTGATAAACAACCGAATGTAATTTAGTGAGCCATATGATTATGAAACTAGCTGGATGACTTATTCCACTAACATAATACAGAAATTAATCTTCCCCACAAATATCATTAAGGTTACGTCGTACACTAACGCAAGCTTAATCTTTTCTGTCTTACTTGCTTATTTATAAATAATGAATTCTACGATATCAAGCGAGGTTATTATACCCAATTAATTCTACGTACGGAGGGTGCTTTCACAAGGTTAGATACGTCGAAAACAGTTAGGCCATTTATTCATAGAATTTATTTTGTATAAGTTGTTTAACGGATTGTTTTATGCAAAAGTGTTTTATGGGTGGATGAAAAAAACTAAAACGTTAAAAAACTGAAACTCTTGCAACAAATATCATTGAATGAAACTATGAGGCGTGTCGTGGGAAAACCGGGCTTAATGCATGTGCGTAAAGTTGTCGTCCCGGATCAGCCTGTACAGGCTAATCCGGGACGACACTTTTTGCTTTTATGGTATTTTCTGTTTCGATGAAGCCTCTTCTTAACATAAATCCAATGTAGGCGGAAAGTGCCGTCCCGGATCAGCCTGTGCAGGGCGATACTTTACGCACATACACTAAACCTGGTTTTCCCACGACACGGCTCATATTGAAAAGAAAGTTTGGCATTCACTTTAAGGCCAGCTTCAATTTTATCATTAAACAAGTATCACTTTGTTGTTTGTTTGTTGTTGTTTTTTTTTTACTTTGAGTGCATTTTTATTGTTTACACATAGGTCGCCTATCCGCTTTGGCTTGATATGCATGGAAATGGATGATATTTTTCTGGAATTGCAAAACTGTTGGACGGAGGGTCCGTTAAACAATTTATAAAAAATGAATGGCCTTAGACTCTGCGATCCATGCAGAATATGGTATGTGACATTTTGTGTGAATTTGGTGCAAGATAGATACAAGTTACTCATAAACAAGACAGTCTTAAGTCAGTTTTGTATCAACTACCAGATATCAATTTTATGTCAGGCGGTACATACACATGTAGTTGATTATCACATTACTTTATTATCTGCATTAACCTTAAATACCCTTTAGACAAACGTGAGTGTAGATCATCTCAACAATTTTGTATTGCAAGAATCTAAGAGGCCATGGTAAACCTCTGTCATATTTTTTTACGCAACAAATTAAGATTATACGATTTTTGTCACACAGTTTATACAGTACAAAACTTGATAAACAAACCGCACTCGATAACCTTTCTAAAGGTTCGCGTCAACGATTTCGAGATTTCACCAAAAATATTGGCCATTTTGCGGTTTGTTTCATCGACAAGACACATTTAATTGACATAAGAAATCAAGACGCGCACGTAAACCCGGCGTCCATGTAAGGGACTGGGGTTGTTAACAACTCGGCGACTGTTTCTGTCGTAATTTACCCCTGAATCATGAGCATTAGCTTGCGATCGAGTCACTGAGTGCGGAGAGCGAGTGCTGCAATAACGGGCACGTAAACATTCACTACAGCACATTACACGGATTTTGTAATTGAATTTGTTTCATCAGCCTTTGTTGAGTAACTAATATATAAGTAATTATTCGCCACATACAGACAAGAGCTGCAGCGATTCAGCCACGGCTCGATTCGATTCCATTTCGATTTCAAATATCATTTAGTTGAATATTTCGATTCGATTCATTTTTCCTTTACATAGGCTTTTGCGTATCCAGGAGTAATGACTTTCAATATAAGAAACATATTTATAATTCTTAATGTCATCGTATTGTTAATGTGAACGTATGTACCTAAAATATATCAATATAAATTAGAACAGTGGAAAATGGTTAATGCTTAAGAAAACTAATTCAATACAACAGCAGACGTGATGCCATAATCACTTTGCAAGACAACTGTACATAAAACAATAATTGTAATTGATAGTATATATAATATATTAATATATAAACAAGAATCGAATTGAAATTGACTGGTTTAGTATCGACAATCGAATCGGGCCATTCACAATCGATTGATCGATGCATCGAAAGAATCGTTGAAGCTCTAACAACAATGTGATGGCAAAATGCCACTCGTAGATAATATTGGCACTCTAGTGCGTGTTTTGTTTTGTAAATGAGGCGTGTCGTGGGAAACCCGGGCTTAATGCATGTGCGTAGTGTTGCCCCGGATTAGCCTATGCAGTCCGCACAGGCTGATCCAGGACGACACTTTCCGCTTTTATGGTATTTTCTGTTTCGATAAAGTCTCTTCTAAACATAAATCCACAGAAGGCGGAAAGTGTCGTCCCGGATTAGCCTGTGCGTATTGCACAGGCTGATCCGGGACGACACTTTACGCAGATGCATTAAGCCCGGCTTGCCCACAACAGGCATCAAATGTATTTTTATTTGAACCATAACGGTGTGAATTATCAATGGTATAAGGTTTAAAGTCTCGACGAACTATATAAACTTGATTTAATATACAGGGAGCAAGTGGAATGACATTGCCAGCTGACGAGTTTTGTCATGGTCTAAATAGCTCGATACAGTGCTCTTGTTTCTTTCGGCGTAGCTGTCTAAGATCACTTTTGACCCAGATTTTCTTGCGATAATTATGCAGCGGGAAAATTGAATGCCAATAGAATTGGGCAAAATTTCTAATTCTAGGGAATGCAAACTTCAAACAATGGTGTAATGTATACCAATAACTGTTGCATACTTTTGGGGATTAAAAATATACATAATTGTTTACATAAGCGGTTAAAATGAAGCTATAAACTTATCCTCAACATATACTCTAGAACTGAGGCTAATTATGAACGCATTTTCTCACTGTATGCCATAAACAGAATGCTATATTCATTCACCTTACGAAATAACTATTTTGTTACGCCTACATTTATGCAAGCGGTTCGCTCATTCACAGTGTTGCCGTTCCATGTACCCCATTGATTCTACTGAGTTCATCACATTCCAGAAACAGTAGTGTCATTCTTAAAATAGCGCACGTAGCTAGCAACCGTTGTATAGCTGTGTTAATATACTCGTACATGCATCAATAATAGCTTTCAGAGAATCATAAACCTAAACATTTCATAAAATGGGGAATTTATATTTATAAACTTACTGTTCATTTGAATTAAAAATGTGGTTACGATTTATTAACGATTATTTATAATTGAATAATTGCATCTTTCTATCAACTTCTCCAGTAGATGTTATTTAATCTATAAAAAGATGCTACATTTTCTATAGATAAAATGTTATGAAAGACGATTCGGAATACGTCGAATTTAAAATCGTCATTAATTTTTATTTTATCAAAAATAAAGTCTTAACATTTTAAAAATCGCTGAATGTTCCCTGACTATTGCTTTTTATTGGGATACACAGTATAAATGCTTATTTGACTTCAAATCGTTATAATATTATATAACTAACATGAATGGTGTATTACCGGTACTATAAATAACTATATAGACTCGTCTGATACATAATAATTTTAATTCATTCCCGAAATCATTTTCTTACATTGTTAATTTGTTAAATTGGCTTGACAAATTCAGATAACAATTATGTTGACCTAAATTATTTTGGTTATTCATATATCACTGGTGGAAACATGGAGCTGTATGATTGGTTTATTGACAGCATAGATATTAATGATAATTTTATTTAATTTTTAAATTAATTAATTTATCTCAAATTAACTTTTGGGTCTGAGAAGTTTTCTTATAGTGTCCAAAAAATCTGGGGTCCTAATATTGGTGGGGACCAAAAAATCTGGGGTCTGAGAAGTCACGTAACCGATCATCTTGGCCGTCTGTTTAGGTAATTTTTAAATGACATCTCAATATTCATTTCAAAGCCGATTGTCTTTTTTAAAGACATTTCTTGTTAACACTCAGTGTAAATACCCAAAGGTATACAAATATCACTTTGATCATTCTTTTAATTAACGCCCGGGCGTTGCGCCTTTCATTTGTGTGTGTGTGTGTGTGTGTGTAGTACATTTTTATCGAGTGCACCGGGATTCTCTCCAATATGGCCAATCACGATGCGATGGGGCGACACGATGCGGTGACGAGGCGATGGGGCGACACGATGCGATGGGGCGACAATACAATGTGGCGTTGCGAAAACACGATGCGACGGCGCGAGAATGCGATGCGATGAATTAATACCGCGATCTTGACACATTCATAATTTAACTTAGTCACATATGTGCCACAACACTTACTTATACATCAATTGACATGAATAATTTTTATATTTTTTTTAAACAAATTTTTGCATGAAAAATGCAGGATGCACATGAAAAATCACCGCTGTAACATTCATCGACTTTAATCCTTGTAGCTATTATGCAAACGTTTATATCTGGTTTACCCATGTTCTTTTATAGAAAGTGTTGTAATAATATAAGAATTAATGTTTATCACTTGGTTAGAGTCCGCAAAACATTTATAGTTTACGTTATGCATGAACTCATCATCTTCAAGAATTTCAAAAATGTTAATGGCATGTCTTCTGCTCATGCGTGGGTCTTCCGTCTGCAGACTTGACAGGGAAACCAGTGTGTGTGCTCAATAAGTGCACGCTATTTAAATACCAACATCATCATATCGGAATTCTACGCCAAGTTTCTAGAACACTGAATCTTAAAGACCCACTGCGTAAAATACATATGAGGCGTGTCGTGGGAAAATCGGGCTAAATGCATGTGCGTAAAGTGTCGTCCTGGATAAGCATGTGCAGTCCGCACAGGCTAATCCGGGACGACACTTTCCGCCTTCAGTGGATTTATGTTTAGAAGAGACTTAATTAAATAAAAAACACCATAAAAGCGGAAAGTATCGTCCTTGATTAGCCTGTGCGGACTTCACAGGCTGATCCATGACGACACTTTACGCACATGCATTAAGCGCGGGTTTCCCACGACACGCCTCATATGTAAAATCTTGTTTGTGGTTTACAAAAATATAAATGAGGCGTGTCGTGGGAAAACCGAGATTAAGGCGTAAGAAATATGTTTGTTTCAGGCTACATGCCCCAAAAAATTAGGGTAGGTAGGTAGATATTTATTTTATTATTTATTTATTTTTGGTAAATGGTCAACTTTAAGATTCTCAAACTAAATACATATTCAAAACATATCGGTAATATCCATAAACCTTGTTTTGAAATCAATGCCGTCAAAACAAAACTCTTATTTATCCAGAAAACATTTAATTATTGGAAAAAGGCAAATTAAATTAAAAATAATAACTTTCCAACTCAATAATTTTTTTTTTTTGGGGGGGGGGGGGGGGTAGGCCGGGTAACCTGAAACAAACATATTTTTACGCCAAATGCATGTGCGTAAAGTGTCGTCCCGGATTAGCCCATGCAGGGTAAGCATATGCATTAAGCCCGGTTTTCCCACAACACGCCTCAAATGCATGTTATTAACAACCTGTATATGGAAAAAAAATGTGTACGGTTTCGAGGTGTTCTGTAACGTGTAATATATACGGAAAACAGCAAGAAACTTCTAGAGGGTGTGTGTGTGTGGGGGGGGGGGGGGGGGGCGTTCAATATTACTATTACGACCTATTCTTTATATATAGTGCCATAGATGATAACTTCAGACGTTTTACTTTTCTACTTTTAATTCGATTCTGTAAGTGTTGTCATGTTATAAAAACGGCAACATTGTAAGTTTGTTAACAGAAGGGACCTTAATAACTCTGCCGAAAAACTTCCATACATTTTCTTTGAAATAAGAAGATTGCAGTGATTATTCATTATTCGCGATTATAACTGGTTAGTTTTCCGCCACTTAAGTTTACCTAATATTACACAACATAACAAACCCTAGCTTTGAATAGACTCACATCATAATGAAAATGAAAAGAATGAAAAGTATAAACATAATTAATTATCTTCCCAAGCAGATGACTTGTCTATAGTTTGGTTTTATTTTTAGCCAATTCATTTCCGAATATGATAACTCCTTTCAATTTTTAACCGGAAGCGGAAGTTTTGCCTGCGGTGAAGGTTGATCAGCTGTCTAAATTTTCCAACAACGCTATGACATCAAATGTCAGAATTATTAGCAATGACATATAAACATGTTTAGTTTTTTATTTACGTCCGGTTAACATACACCAAAACACTTCCGGAAATAATTATATGAATAACGGGGCCTAGCCTTCGGACGTGTTTTGTATGCATATAATTAACATAAATTACCCTTAGTGTGAGTCATACTACCTATATTGCCATGCAGTTTTAATGCCAACAAATGGTTGCAGTGTAATCTTTCTGTAAATAGCTCACCGCCCCAACTCTCACACCCCATCCCCCACATTGATAAAGAAATGGTCTTTATATGCCACATGATTAGTTCGTGAAAGAACTGATTTTAACAACAATATTGTATACGAGACAAAACACGGCCACTTTAAGTAAATCCAGAGAGGTAACACAAACATTTACACTTAACACCTATAATTGTACCCTTTGTGGTATGCAATACACGTTTACACGTGTGAAATAACTGAGCATCATTTCCTCATTACTCACCAAGCAGATTATGATCGATTTGTTCCTGTTATGCATCAGCGTTCATATCTAAGTACAGTAATTGCAAAAGCGTTCTTATCTAGGTACTAATTTGCTCCAATTTGTCCCTTTATCTTTGAGTCCTACAAAGCTGACGGCGTTTCGTAACCCAGGCGTCCGATCCTGTAACCGCGTACCGAGCGTCTCCCGCGATTAGATCACGTGATAAGGTCTCTCCAGGAAGATCTGACACGAGGCTGCTAATTGACGCCTTCGGCTTATCAGCAGGGCACGACATCGTAGTGGAACGCAATAACAACGTCATCCTGAATGGTTTGCTTATATCGCAGATCTCTGAGCGTATATGCACACTATTTACTAGCAATATCACAGATCTCTGAGCGTATATGCACACTATTTACTAGCAATATCACAGATCTCTGAGTGTATATGCACACTATTTACTAGCAATATCACAGATCTCTGAACGTATATGCACACTATTTACTAGCAATATCACAGATCTCTGAGCGCATATGCACACTATTTACTAGCAATATCACAGATCTCTGAGCGTATATGCACACTATTTACTAGCAATATCACAGATCTCTGAGCGTATATGCACACTATATACTAGCAATATTATTTTTTTGTTTCATAGTGTTAGGTACACCACCTCTATAACTTAGGAAAGCTGAGTTCGATTCAGGTCCAGCGCATGTGAGCTTAGTTGTACCATCATCCTGACGGACGGGTTGGGTTTCCTCTAGGTAGTCCAGTGTTCGCGACAGCACAAAAACACGTTCCACATAAAAAAAACTCACAGACAACAATATACTTGAGTTTCCGGGCTATCGCCAGTTTTATCGCGAGACCTGAGGGTTACTGTATACCAGTTCTGCGGATACAATTGGTTTTGTGCGGTTTTCTGGTCACGCAATTGAAACAACTTCGTCCAAAACCGCCGTGTAATCGTGCCCTTCGAGTATGATAATTGGGCATCCGAGTAAATTAGTTTACAAATACATGTACATAATACCGTCTTCGTAGCCTAGTTGTTAGGGCGTTCGTCTACGGAGCGGGAGGTCAAAGGTTCGAGTCTCGCACACGGCTTGCTCTGATATGGCCGGTTGCCTACCCAGCAGCTAGTTGTATCGAAGGGTACCGATTGCCTTCCTGCCAAGTGCCCGGCATATAGGATAGGAATCGGGAGTAAAGATGTTCATCAGTAAATGTGTCTCATAAGTCAAAACTGGCTGGCCCTTAATCGCGAGGGGTGACACTACATGATGGATAATAAACAAACACTACTTTTTAATTTTGTTTTTGTTCTTGCGGTTTTGGCGCTATTTGTGTTAAGGTTATGGCGTGTGGCGACTGTAATCAATTTGCCCGAGTGTGTCGTGCGCTGGTAAAACGTATTTGATTGTCATTCATTGCATTAATCTTTTTCTGAGACAATGCTGAATTGGCTCTTTTTGTGGAAGGTTCGATGATACTAATGGTAGATTGTATCTGTAGAAATTTTATCTGAGGTGATGTATTTACCAGAGCTTATGTGGGCAGGAGGTACAGGTTACGTGCGATGGTTTTGGTGGTGGCTGGCACCTATGGTGGCTGTGGTGATAGTTACGGTTGCAATGGTTGTGATGGTGGCTGGCGTCTATGGTGGCTGTGGTGATAGTTATGGTTCCAATGGTTGTGATGGTGGCTGGCGTCTATGGTGGCTGTGGTGATAGTTACGGTTGCAATGGTTGTGATGGTGGTTGGCGTCTATGGTGGCTGTGGTGATAGTTATGGTTCCAATGGTTGTGATGGTGGCTGGCGTCTATTGTGGCTGTGGTGATAGTTACGGTTGCAATGGTTGTGATGGTGGCTAGTGCATATGGTGGCTGTGGTGATAATTATGGTGGCTGTGGTGATAGTTATGGTTGCGATGGTTGTGATGGTGGCTGGCGCCTGTGGTGGCTGTGGTGATAGTTATGGTTGCGATGGTTGTGATGGTGACTGGCGCCTATGGTGGCTGTGGTGTTAGTGGTGGTTGCGATGATTGTGGTGGTGTATAGCGCCTATGGTGGCTGTGGTGATAGTGGTGGTTGCGATGGTTGTGATGGTGACTGGCGCCTATGGTGGCTGTGGTGATAGTTATGGTTGCGATGGTTGTGATGGTGGCTGGCGCCTGTGGTGGCTGTGGTGATAGTGGTGGTTGCGATGGTTGTGATGGTGGCTGGCGCCTATGGTGGTTGTGGTGATAGTTATGGTTGCGATGGTTGTGGTGGTGGAAAGCGCCTATGGTGGCTGTTGTGATTGTTATTGTTGCGATGGTTGTGATGGTGACTGGCGCCTATGGTGGCTGTGGTGATAGTGGTGGTTGCGATGGTTGTGATGGTGACTGGCGCCTATGGTGGCTGTGGTGATAGTTATGGTTAAGATGGTTGTGGTGGTGGATAGCGCCTATGGTGGCTGTGGTGATAGTTATGGTTGCGATGGTTGTGATGGTGACTGGCGCCTATGGTGGCTGTGGTGACAGTTATGGTTGCGATGGTTGTGATGGTGGCTGGCGCCTGTGGTGGCTGTGGTGATAGTGGTGGTTGCGATGGTTGTGATGGTGGCTGGCGCCTATGGTGGTTGTGGTGATAGTTATGGTTGCGATGGTTGTGGTGGTGGAAAGCGCCTATGGTGGCTGTGGTGATAGTTATGGTTGCGATGGTTGTGATGGTGACTGGCGCCTATGGTGGCTGTGGTGATAGTTATGTTTGCGATGGTTGTGATGGTGACTGGCGCCTATGGTGGCTGTGGTGATAGTGGTGGTTGCGATGGTTGTGATGGTGACTGGCGCCTATGGTGGCTGTGGTGATAGTTATGGTTGCGATGGTTGTGATGGTGGCTGGCGCCTGTGGTGGCTGTGGTGATAGTTATGGTTGCGATGGTTGTGATGGTGACTGGCGCCTATGGTGGCTGTGGTGATAGTGGTGGTTGCGATGGTTGTGGTGGTGGATAGCGCCTATGGTGGCTGTGGTGATAGTGGTGGTTGCGATGGTTGTGATGGTGACTGGCGCCTATGGTGGCTGTGGTGATAGTTATGGTTGCGATGGTTGTAGTGGTGGCTGGCGCCTATGGTGGCTGTGGTGATAGTTATGGTTGCGATGGTTGTGGTGGTGGATAGCGCCTATGTTGGCTGTGGTGAAAGTTATGGTTGCGATGGTTGTGATGGTGACTGGCGCCTATGGTGGCTGTGGTGATAGTTATGGTTGCGATGATTGTAGTGGTGACTGGCGCCTATGGTGGCTGTGGTGATAGTTATGGTTGCGATGGGTTTGGTGGTGGATAGCGCCTATGTTGGCTGTGGTGATAGTGGTGGTTGCGATGGTTGTGGTGGTGGATAGCGCCTATGGTGGCTGTGGTGATAGTTATGGTTGCGATGGTTGTAGTGGTGGATGGCGCCTGTGGTGGCTGTGGTAGAAGTGATGGCTGCAATGGTTGTGTTGGTGGCGACGACTGTATGTGGTGGCGTTGGTGGTACAGGTTCTGTTGTTGCGGTTTCAGTCAGTATTAGTGGAGAAAGCTATTTAAGTTACGATATTAGCGAAACTCATACTACCAATAATGTGAAGTTTTAATACAGACTAAACACATTAACAAGTGTGCTTACATTAATATAATATCTTATCGAGTATCTTCGTGCGAATTCACTCCCAGCTTTATTAGTCACATCTCTCGCGCGCACGTGCTCGTCTATTGTCAGCCCCGTGACGCACACTCGCTGTTAGTCACAAGGCGTGGTGTACCCGGCGACACAGTTACCAGGGAGATCACCCCGGCAAGGGTCGATGACCTCGTGCATAAGTGGTGTCGCCGGTCAGCAACAAGGTTTCACACGAATGCATTAACATATTTTGCCTGATCATTTTATTATAGTAAGGAAATATAATTATTATTATGAATTATTCAGGAACATATTTATTAAGAATAAAAGTGCTGGGGCTATATTCCAGAAACATCTGAAGTTTATCTTAAAATATATTCACTTAAGTTCCGATTTGGGTAAGGTAATATGTTTAAAACTACATATAAATTAGTGAATCAAATAACAGTTAGGTAAATATTAGTCAATAATAAGTTGATAATTAGTGAACACTAAGCACAATTTCACGTATAAATGGACTAAAATGCTTAAGGAAAATGACAATTTTAAGGCTAAGGATAAGATTTCAATTAAGATGTTTCTAGAATACTGACCCTGGTGTTTTGTTGTTTCCTTCTGTCATCAGAATTGACACGTTCTAGTTGTAATACAAAGCAGAAAAGAACAGAACAGAACTTTTTATTTCACCCAATTATATAACATATACAATTAGGCGTAAAAAATATGTTTGTTTCAGGTTACCCGACCTACCCTAAAAAAAGCCCCGACCCTAGAACATTTTATTGAGTGGGTCAGATAATTTTTTTTTATCTTACTTTTTTCAATAATTAAATGTTGTTGTTTTTTTTTAAATGTATGTGTTTTGTTTTGATAGCATCCACTTCAAAACAATGTTTTATGATATTAGAGACATTTTTTTAATATTCATTCAGTTTTAGAATCTTCAAGTTGACCATTTACCAAACAAAACAAAAAATAAATAATAATTGCATATCTACCTTCCCAATTAATTTGTAACTTCCGTTAACTTGGCGTAGTTACATTCAACAAAATTATGATGTACGGGTTTTTTGTTTTGCACACGGCGTTTATTAAAAATGGAACTAAGATGTGTTTTATATTTTGCGGGAAAATAAAATTACTTCAGTCTCATCTAAATAGCATTTGGTTGCAAAAGACTGCCAGCTTTAGCGATTTCAGAAGGCAATGACATCTTTGTAACGGTTTCCATCAACAAAAGTTATTTTTATCCTGATTTATCACGCTTGAATGCACCTGGATATGTTTTATATTTTATTGTGTTTGAAGCAAGAAACACAAAAATTGGAATTCAAGTGAAAATATTTTACGATAAACTTAAGATGTTTTTGGAGTTCGGACCGAGGAATATATAAAGAATATAGAACTTTATGTTCTGTAGCTGTTCACATGTTATGTATGATCAATGTAGAAACAAATATTGAAATTTTTAAATTTTCCTTTTGCAGTAAGGCCAGCAGATAAATTTTAATGCAATAAAATGCGTCGTTATAATTTATATGCAGTAAAGATGGAAAGAACACTGATTTATATTTACCAGTTTCTAACAGCGCATCCGCAAAACACATTTGTCTTACCCTCCTTAACCATTAAAATACAGTATCTTGACATCTTAACGAAGCATACAAATTACTGACTTATTCCAATAATGTTAAACACCTCGCTTGACTGGGTGACTAAGCCCCATTTGGGTCACTGTCCCCTATTGTGCAACGTCATAATGATGCCCTAATTGCGCTAATTTCGCATTTATATTTGCCCCTTTCTTACATTCCACGCATGCTTGGCCCCACGTTATTGCGACACAAATCAGGGCACGAAAACTACAATTGGTAATTATGGTGATCAAATTTGGGTTTATAAAATACTTGCAGATTATTTCCAATGACAAAACCCGGCCCGCAAGATTAAATCTTTAAGGTATTTTTGTTCAATTGTTCAAATAACGAACAATGAGTAACCACCTGTAATAACGACAAAGTGCAAACAAAAAATCGTTACTTAGCAACCAGTTTAATAAATTTTAAACACGCGCGTTTGTTTTGTTTGCTTGCATAAACACGACCATTCTTGTTTTGAAAAAGAAATGAATAAAAGAAATTGGAAATTTTTATCATACCATTGTTAAACAGACAGCTACAAAAACACGGAAGATTAACTGGGTATTAAGTAAATATTAACTCGTCTGATTTGATTTGCTACGTTTTCAATGCACGCCGGGAAATACAAATCAGTCTTCGGGATATTAATAAAAGATAAGATTATCCAAACCGCAAACAGTTTTATCAATAGCCTAATTAAAAGTTTCGTTTCGGACATTTTTTACGAAATTTATTTTCATAGAAATGTTGATGGTATATTCAGATTTTTTAAAGAATAAATTAGTACTGTTTTTATTGAAATGTGTAAACAGCGCACTGATATTTTGTTTAATTAAGAGTTGCATTAAGAGCTTCCCATGCAGTATCCTGATTTTCATCTCCACTTTATGTACCTTCTCCGGAAGTACAAATGTATTAGAGAGGAAGACAATGTTGTTCTCATTTAATAATAAACAACCTTGAAAGAAACAATGTTTTAATACAATGTTCTTCATCTCTGCATGCGCAAATCATGTGCTGAAAAGACACAGTCACATTATGCTTCTGATATAAGGCAGTAACTCTAAGGTTAAGATACCTCAATTTCATAGAACACGTTTTTGTTTCTGTTCTTTTCACGTACTTAAAAATAGCATTCCTATTAGGCGAATAAACCTTTATTATCGTATTATATATTATATTATCCATCTTGTTTCGCTTAACTTTTTACCCTTAATCGTTTGTATTTTTGTTTCTGAATTTTTTCTCGGAATAATCGAAGGGATTCCAATGCTGAGTTACATCCTATAATTAATTTATGACTGGATTACCACAAAATGAAGTCAGGCCTAAATCATTTTCGCGCGAAGTGTAAGTATCGTACCATCTGTATTAAGTTGAAATCGTAGCAATTTTCAGAAGTAATGGCGCGAAAGGCATCATACCACACCGAAATTGTTGTGAGCGACTGACAAAGAAGATATTTGCTTAAATTATATATTTTTAAGAAATATTTGTGCTAGGCGCATTTTAAGTACAGGCATTTTAAGTTCGACTACAAATAATGATTAACGGAGGAAATAATATTATGTTCCATTTGCATAACTTGAAAGACATTTATTTGTGTTTCAGATGGATACATAAACTTTATCATCATGTGTTGTCGTAACTCTTCGCTCAGAAAAAAGTTTTTCCTATATTTTCCTAAAATAAGCATAACTATTGCCTAATTTATATATTTTTATTGTTTAATATAAAAAATAAAAACGCATATTTTTATGTGAAATATAACCTGTTCTAAGAAATCACAAGATAACACTTTATTTTCCGGAAAATGAGGAAGAAGTTTTATTATACATGTACATTTTCTAGGTAATATGTAATGAATAGTGTATTCTCATATTGCAGAGTCCATATAATTATAATCGTATATTATATTTCGCATTCAGCGTATTATTTGAAATATGAATGGTATGTTGCCGTTATAACAAACATAATTTCGAAACTTTATATGATTATACTTACACTTGGTACAATTGTGTGAGTAGTTATATTTTATATGAGGCGAGTCGTGGGAAAATCGGGCTTATAATGCATGTGCGTTAAGTGTCGTCCCGGATTAGCCTGTGCAGTCCGCACAGGCTATTCCAGGACGACACTTTCCGCCTTCAGTGGATTTATGTTTAGAAGACACTTCCATGAAACAGAAAATACCATAAAAGCGGAGTGCCGTCCTGGATTACGCACATGCATTTAGCCCGGGTTTCAAACGACACGCCTCATATAATCATGTCATAACAGAAGATCTTCAATGTCGGTCGTAACAGTATATCGTTAATTGTCGTTTTTCCACTTTCCTACGCATATTCACCGGGTTATGCAATCAAGTCGTAACAGAACATCTGTAATGTCGATCGTCACAGACCTTCAATGTCGGTCGTAACAGAGATTCTTCAATATCGGCCTTAACAGAAGATCGTCAATGTCAGTCGTACCAGAAGATCTTCAATGTCGGTCGTAACATAAGATCTTGAAAGTCGGTCGTAATATATCTTCAATATCGGTCGTAACAGATCTTCAATGTCGGTAGTAACAGATCTTCAAAGTCGTTCGTAACATATCGTCAATGTCGGTCGTACGTAAACAGATCTTCAATGTCGGTCGTAATAGATCTTCAATGTCGATAGTAACAGAAAATCTCCAATGTCGGTCGTAACATAAGATCTTCAATGTCGCTCGAAACAGAGTGGCTTCGATGTCGGTCGTAACAGAGGGATCTTCAATGTCGGTCGTAACAGAAGATCTTCAATGTCGGTCGTAACCGAAAATCTTCAATGTCAATCGTAACAGAAGATTTTCAATGTCGGTTGTAACAGAAGATCTTCAATGTCAGTCGTAACAGAAGATATTCAATGTCGGTCGTAACAGTAGATCTTCAATGTCGGTCGTAACAGAAGATCTTTATTGTCGGTCGTAACAGAAGATCTTCAATGTTGTTCGTTGCAGAATATCTTCAATGTCGGTCGTAACAGCATTTCTTCACTATCGGTCGTAACAGCAGTTCTTCACTATCGGTAGTAACAGATCTTTATTATTGGTCGAAAGAAAAGATCTTCTCTATCGGTCGTAACAGCGAATCTTCTCTATCGGTCTTAACATCAGATCTTCAATGTCGCCCGGTCGTAACAGATATATTCAATGAATATTTAAACAGAAGAAGATTGTTAAGGCCGGACTCATAAGAGCCTTCGATAATAAATGTATATTTTGGAGCAGTACATATTCTGAAGCCAACCGACGCGGTATTTTTGGTGTTTTGTGCCAACTTTTGCAACGTCTTGTTTCCAAACATCGAGAGCGGGTTAAACTAGTAAACATCAGAGCGAAATTCGGTGAGAAAATATTGCCAAACAAGTTTGTTTACGTTTTCCAAATTCAAATTACGTAGTTGTTTGGATAACTCGCATCCCGTGAGTCAAAAACATTTCACACTCTACAGCTTTACGATCGTTTGTTTACATCACAAAACGCGCGCGCTTTTTTCAAAGGTTAAGGCCACGTCCCGGTTCTGTACCATATCGAGCCGATGATGACTTGTTTATTCGTTAAGATAAGCCTTTTGGGATTTCAACAAACATGTTACGACATGCACGGTAACAAAATCTAATTTTATCGCTGAGTTAACTACTTTTTTAAAGCTACTGTACACACCATTAATCATCTGAATTTACATACGATCTCATATGATACACATATATTAAATTTTAGTTTATCGGTCTAAATTTAAGTCAATTTTTTTTTAATCAACTGTAATTTGCAACGTTAATGATTAATGGGATATCAATATGCACGGAGAAATAGATCTTTTGCAATACAAGTCGTAAATAAATGGAAAAGTAAACCTTTATTGAGACTCTGAACGAGTTTGGCCCTCGTCAAAAGCGTTTGTCGCTGACCGAATAAAAGTCAGTAAGTTTATAGCATAGGGATAGATGTTGAGCGAACTGTCAGTTAGCTGCACCTGTTCCCGCCCGCGCCTCGGCCGCTATGGAATTTGCAACAAGAGGAGGTCGAATACAGTTTGTTGCTGCAAATATTCAATGACAAATGAAGAAACCGTGTGTGTATACCGAAGTCATTATTTAAGCATTACATTGATAAACAAACGCCTTTGTGCAACCCAATTATTATTAAATGTCCCAGTACTGGTGCGGCTCCCTTTTTTGCCCCTATTGAGCAGCACAATGAGTCTGCACCCTCGCTGAATTTTATTGCTCCTAATAGCAGAGAAATTATTAAGGCGTGCGGTGGGATACCAGGGCTTAATGCATGTGCGTAAAGTGTCGTCCCGGATCAGCCTGTGCAGTCCGCACAGGCAAATCCAGGACGACACTTTCCGCTTTTATGGTATTTCTTTTTCGATTTAGTCTGTTCTACACATAAATTCACTGTAGGCGGAAAGTGTCGTCCCGGATTAGCCTGTGCGGACTGCACAGGCTAATTCGAGACGACACTTTTACGCACATGCATTTAACCCGGGTTTCCCACCACACACCTCATTTGTGTTTCTCCGTCACCAGTTTACAACTGCGTCATACAAGTCACAAGTCGTCCAAAGGTTCTTGAGAGTTAGTGAAACATAGAGTACATACTCTCGCTAAAGGCTGACGGAGTATTAAAGTAGTATATTCACATACACGTACACTTACTCGCGACAGTAACTGTACACTTTGCTAATGTACTTGCCCAGTCAAACCTACACATGTTTGGTTTAAATATTTAGTTAAATTATTATTTTGTTCAGAAACGAAATAATTTAAAGTTTATAATTCTTATTTTCGAACTGAAGTCGGTTAAAGCTACACAGCAATTTTCAGTTTGCAGCACGAAGTATTATAACTTAAAACGTAATTGTCCAGTTTTTTTAAGCCAGTATATTCTGATATAGTACCGGTACAAGTGGTTGGTTATAAAATGTGGATTTAGGAGTCTAAATATAAAACCACCGAGTGCTCCAATGTGACAAGTGGAGTTATCTTCCTGTCTGTCGCACCACACCAAGTCATCAAGTACGTGTAGTTTATTAAAGACGCACCACATCCAGTCATCAAGAACATGTAGTTTATTAAAGTCGCACCACATCAAGCCATCAAGTACGTGTGCTTTATTAAAGTCGCACCATATCAATGCATCGAGATCATATGCTTTATTAAATTCGCACCACATCAATTAATAAAGTACGTGTGGTTTATTAAAGACGCACCACATCAAGTCATCAAGTGCATGTGCTTTATTAAAGTTGCGCCACATCAAGTCATCAAGTACATGTGCTTTATTACAGTACATCGATGGGCGATTTCTTTCGCTTGAAGCAAATAATTATGTCCAGCGAAATCCGACGTTAACTGGTAGTGTCAATGGTATCATTGCTCATTGTTTTAGGAAGATTTTCTTATGAAACTTAAGGAAATAAATAACGAGGAAAACATATTTAAATATGAAACTGATTTTCCACAAGGAGACTTTCATTTGACCGAGTTACAACTTGGGTTGATACTAAAATCAAACGAAATCAAGTTTAGCATAGATCTGCGCATGCGTCAGTCTGGTAGGACTGTCACATGACTGTGGGAAACTGCCTTATTTTTTGACCTCAGGGTTGCTGGTTTAAAACGGCGATTAAATACTTCTGCAAAGTACGTCTACAAACTACATTTTTGATTTCGTTTTTGCGCGTTCGTTTTGAATAAACCATGGACAAAATTGCAATTATGTACATGTATCTATGACAGAAAATTATTGAACACGTTAATGTTCGTTATTTATATTAATCATTACCTTTAATGGACTTTCGAGCATATCGCAATTACAATATATCTTTAGCATTAACAGTTATTTAACAAATAAATGTCGAGTTGTTTATCGGCTAATACGCAACGATTTGGAGTTCTGATGCATATAAATTAAACGACGAGGAAGACAGCCCGAGTGGTTGAATAAACCGCATCAGAACGACAAATCGGTTTTTATTAGCCGATAAACAACGATAATGTGAAAATTATTTTGATTCTGACATGACCTGACAACATTTTCTGCAATTACAAAGCGAACTGTATTTTACAGTTTCGGGTTGTTTATTGGTAGTTTAACAACGGTGAATTTCGTTCTTTGTATATAGAAAACTCTGCGCGTGTCATGTTTGAATACCCGTTTTAGTGAATGTCGAAAGTTATGGCACACATTTCAAAATACCAGTCTCCTAATTACTTTCATTAAGCATTTGGTGTTCTTGCATATGAAAAAAGGGCAGCCGAACAATATTCTTCCTTTCTACTGTTTTATAGTCAACGTGCTACTTTAATATGGAAGCACTCGGGTTGTCATGTACACGCTTGATAATTTCTCCCACTTGGTGACCGCCCTATATAAGTGTGATGCAATTTGCGGGTTTTGAGGCGTCATTATAGGCGTTAAACGGGTTGATGGTCGGTTTGGTACAGTAAATGTGTATGGAGGTTATGTGTATGGTCGCTTTGGTTCAGTAAATGTGTATGGAGGTTATGTGTGTGGTCGGTTTGGTACAGTAAATGTGTATGGAGGTTATGTGTATGGTCGCTTTGGTTCAGTAAATGTGTATGGAGGTTATGTGTATGGTCGTTTGGTTCAGTAAATGTTTATGGAGGTTATGTGTATGGTCGGTTTGGTTCAGTAAATGTGTATGGAGGTTATGTGTGTGGTCGGTTTGGTACAGTAAATGTGTATGGAGGTTATGTGTGTGGTCGGTTTGGTTCAGTAAATGTGTATGGAGGTTATGTGTGTGGTCGATTTGGTTCAGTAAATGTGTATGGAGGTTATGTGTGTGGTCGGTTTGGTTCAGTAAATGTGTATGGAGGTTATGTGTATGGTCCTGTTTGGTACGGTAAATGTGTATGGAGGTTATGTGTATGGTCGGTTTGGTACGGTAAATGTGTATGGAGGTTATGTGTATGGTCGGTTTGGTACGGTAAATGTGTATGGAGGTAATGTGTATGGTCGGTTTGGTACGGTAAATGTGTATGGAGGTTATGTGTATGGTCGGTTTGGTTCAGTAAATGTGTATGGAGGTTATGTGAATGGTCGGTTTGGTACGGTTAATGTGTATGGAGGTTATGTGTAAGGTCGGTTTGATACAGTAATGTGTATGGAGGTTATGTGTGTGGTCGGTTTGGTTCAGTAAATGTGTATGGAGGTTATGTGTATGGTCGGTTTGGTACGGTTAATGTGTATGGAGGTTATGTGTATGGTCGGTTTGGTACGGTAAATGTGTATGGAGGTTATGTGTAAGGTCGGTTTGGTACGGTAAATGTGTATGGAGGTTATGTGTATGGTCGGTTTGGTACGGTAAATGTGTATGGAGGTTATGTGTAAGGTCGGTTTGGTACGGTAAATGTGTATGGAGGTTATGTGTATGGTCGGTTTGGTTCAGTAAATGTGTATGGAGGTTATGTGTAAGGTCGGTTTGATACAGTAAATGTGTATGGAAGTTATTTGTATGGTCGGTTTGGTAAGGTAAATGTGTATGGAGGTTATGTGTATGGTCGGTTTGGTACGGTAAATGTGTATGGAGGTTATGTGTAAGGTCGGTTTGGTACGGTAAATGTGTATGGAGGTTATGTGTATGGTCGGTTTGGTACGGTAAATGTGTATGGAGGTAATGTGTATGGTCGGTTTGGTACGGTAAATGTGTATGGAGGTTATGTGGATGGTCGGTTTGGTTCAGTAAATGTGTATGGAGGTTATGTGTATGGTCGGTTTGGTACGGTAAATGTGTATGGAGGTTATGTGTAAGGTCGGTTTGGTACAGTATATGTGTATGGAGGTTATGTGTATGGTCGGTTTGGTACGGTAAATGTGTATGGAGGTTATGTGTAAGGTCGGTTTGGTACAGTAAATGTGTATGGAGGTTATGTGTAAGGTCGGTTTGGTTCAGTAAATGTGTATGGAGGTTACGTGTAAGGTCGGTTTGGTACGGTAAATGTGTATGGAGGTTATGTGTGTGGTCGGTTTGGTACGCTAAATGTGTGTGGAGGTTACGTGTAAGGTCGGTTTGGTTCGGTAAATGTGTATGGAGGTTATGTGTGTGGTCGGTTTGGTACGGTAAATGTGTATGGAGGTTATGTGTAAGGTCGGTTTGGTACGGTAAATATGTATGGAGGTTATGTGTAAGGTCGGTTTGGTACGGTAAATGTGTATGCAGGTTATGTGTAAGGTCGGTTTGGTACGGTAAATGTGTATGCAGGTTATGTGTAAGGTCGGTTTGGTACGGTAAATGTGTATGGAGGTTATGTGTAAGGTCGGTTTGGTACGGTACATGTGTATGGAGGTTATGTGTATGGTCGGTTTGGTATGGTAAATGTGTATGGAGGTTATGTGTATGGTCGGTTTGGTACGGTAAATGTGTATGGAGGTTATGTGTATGGTCGGTTTGGTACGGTAAATGTGTATGGCGGTTATAGAAATTTGAAAAATATTTAATCAGCTTTCCTATCATCATTTATTTGCCATTTATTTCCAGTTGGTGCGTTTTAACTTCTGTTAAGTGTATATCAAACGGTTTGTGTAATGTAAACGATAGACCTAAGGCGCTGCCCCCCCCCCCCCCCCCCCGATTTAGTGTCCTGTTATAGTGGCATTGCTAGTACTGGTATCGCTGACAGCGCTGAATAGTTTACATATATATGACTTTAATACTTGTATTTATTTACATATTATAGTTCTTTAATTTTAGATTCGGGTTTTGTAGATACCTTAAGATAATACGAGTCGTTCCGTATACGCCGTAAATGCAACATTATTTAAACCTGTAGTACCGTAATGATGGTCCTTTCGTTTACGTAACTAATATATGGAATCAAAGTATACGTATCTAATACAATGACTGTACTGAAATATGTATGAAAGATTCATGTTTCAAATAACAACATTGTTGGTGTTGCCTATCCTCGCCCACTGTCACGCAAATGGCATGAAATGCGTACGCAATATTTATACATACCTACTCGTGGGCGTTTAGATAATTTGAACACTTAGAAACCAATACTATTATTACATTTGTATATTCTTTCTCCCTCAAATATATCCCGAGCGTTTTAACTATAAGTTTATTTTGGTAAGAAACACATGACTCGAACATATACCCTAGCTTGCGACACGGATGCCTGTTGATATATGCATTATTAAGTATATATTAGGCGTTTCGTGGGAAACCCAGGCTTAATGCATGTGCGTAAAGCGTCGTCCCGGATTAGCCTGTGCAGTCCGCACAGGCTAATCCAGGACGTCACTTTCCGCCTACAGTGGATTTATGTTTAGACGAGACTTCCGTGAAACAGAAAATGCCACAAAAGCTGAAAGTATCGTCCCGGATTAGCCTGTGCGGACTGCACAGGCTGATCCGGGACGACACTTTTCGCATATGCATTAAGCCCGGGTTTCCTGCGATACGCCACATATAGATATCAATCTTGCAATGTTGCCTTATTTGTAACTTGAAACGGACTTGCATCATGTCTATATTCATTATCAGCCCACATACAGTATACATAGCTATTACGCATTTATTCAGTCTATTTATTGTTCATAAATGTTACAACGGATATATTTTAACGCTGATGATCTAATGTAAAACCACAGGCCTTTCGAGTAAGTAATGTTAACAGATTTTGGGGGTAATTTGCATGATAAAATACCGGTATCTGCGAATACCCGTGATATATGGATTTCATTGACATTTCTGACATTGTAAGTAAATGTCCTTCAGTTCTCGTCATTTTAAGAATATAATTTTAAATCCTAAACAATATATAAATAAGGCGTGTCGAGGGAAAACCGGGCTTAATGCATGTGCGTAGAGTGTCGTCCGGGATCAGCCTGTGCAATCCGCTCAGGCTAATCCAGGACGGCACTTTCCGCCTACAGTGGATTTATGTTTAGAAGAGACTCCCTTGAAACAGGAAATACCATAAAAGCGGAAAGTGCCGTCCTGGATTAGCCTGTACGAACTGCACAGGCTGATCCGGGACGACACTTTGCGCACATGCATCAAGCCCGGTTTTCCCACGACACGCCTATATATATGTAGATACCTGTACGCGCATTTTGTTCATACTGACAAGACTTGGGGTGTTTGGAATTGTCAGGTGTTCCAGCAACAGCAACGGCGATATTGCAGTTGATTATATGATCAAAGAACACAGAGACGAAATACCTCATTTCTGCTAAAACATTGTAACACACTAGCACTATGTTTCCAGATAAATCATTGAACGCATACATTATCGCAGATTGCTTAATCCATGGAATCGACTACTACACATGTTTACGTGTTATTTGGGACTTGACGAATTGTGAAATGTATCTTATAATGTATGCGTTTGCTATCTATATACTAACTAAAAAAGAGTTGGATACTTTTTCTTAGGTCCATAGTTTTTGAGTGTTTGTTAAAATTTAGCTTAATGATTATTCTGTTCAGAAACGTTACTTACAGTTTTTCATTTCTTATTTTCGGAAAGAAGCGGGTTAAAGGTACAACACAGCAAAGGTTTAACTTGGAAAATACTTCAAAATTAACGAAGCAAAACTGTCCAGTTTCTTTTTTGAGTAAGTATAGTTAGGAGTTAACCATGATCAATGTAAAGATTCCTATCGAAGCGAAATCTTCTTGGGCAATAACGCCAGAAATAACGGTCGATTTCCATTTGTGCATCTCCTGACAAGAAACCCCAATTAGTTTTTATGGACAATTTATGGGTGTTTAAACTACCCAATGAATTCGTCATAATTGTCTAGTTCCATTAACACTATCCTTGCTTATCTGTCGCGCGAAGAGGTTTATTTTCGGTCAGGCGTCTGGTAGCCTAATTAGCCGCTGAAAGATGGACCCAACATGGCGGTCATAGAATGTCTACTTCCGGTTTTATGACCGTCCGGCACATTCGTCCAGTCAGCTGCAAACCAAGGTATCTCATTGCAAGCACATGGCGACTTAGGGCAATTCTGCATTAGTCGAATGCTAATTGTCATTCGGAGGCGCGTGGCAGGGGTAGTTGCCAATAGTTACCATGTCAAGCTTCATCGTGCACTGTTCAGTGATTCATTTTGACGTGATTTCTGCGTCAGGCCCGCAGACATAGTTTCTCCGGGATTGCAGCGATATGAAACATAAGAGTTATAAAGGAGACGTGCCGTGGGAAAACCGGGATTAATGCACGTGTTTAAAATGTCGTCCCGGATCAGCCTGTGTCTTCCGCACAGACTTATCCAGGATGAAACTTTCCGCTTTTATGGTATTTTCTGTTTCAAAGAAGTCTCTTCTAATCATAAATCCACTGTGGCGGAAACTGCCGTCCCGGATCAGCATGTGCGGACTGCACGGGCTGATCCGGGACGACACTTTACGCGCATGCATTAAGCCCGGTTTTCCCACGACACGCAACATAAGTAAATGCTAAGTAAAATAAAGTGGAAACAAATGTTTTTTTATGGACAGTTTAATAACATAAAAAGGATTTGAATTAATTGCTCATCTAACGCGTCATATGTATGAACTCTATGTTCTTGAGAAGTTTTTGGAGATTTTCGCCGCAAACAATGTTGGGCCTATGCGTGCCAGTATATGCGCCGCCAAGAATTAACAAGATCTGTCTGTACAAAGAGAGAACACAGACGAAGAGAGAAAATATAAAAGCTTTAATGTGTTTGATTATCGGTAAACGCATACAGATTTCTATTACCGATACGTACCCATCAAAAGTACGCGGACATTCCTGAAAATAAACAAGCTCTGTTTTTAAACCTGCTAAGCCCCGTCCCGTTACGGACAATAAAGTTAATCAATCCGGGTATTATTCTAATCCTGTTGATTTTACGTCCCCGCGGACGCTTTTAGGGTTTTCAGATCTTTGATCCAATTCTTTGTGTAAATAAACCCCCTCAAGTCCAAACGTATAATATTCATTCAGCAGATTCTGGTTTTATTCCGTGCACGTCGGGCGAAAACCGTAAAAATGCTGTAAAAGGGAACCACACGGGCCGGACCACTTGAATTTGTAATCAAAGAATAACGGTTTTCTTTCAGTTATGATGGTATCTGGATTGAAAACGTCTACAGGCAACTATCAAAATCATGATCTACATAGAAAAAGATTATAGAATACAGGCTTACCGTATTAAATTGTAAGTACCGCTGCAACGGTGTCTGGTCATTTTAGCCCATTTATTCTTGCTAAATGGCAGAACCCACCGCCGCAATAATCTTCGTCTAATGCGGCCGAAAATTACAAACAGTGGGGCGGTCAATTCATTTTAATGCATAATAAAATAGCTGGTGTAAATAAAGTTAAAGTATGATAAGCCGTTTTTACGCCGCATTTCAGTTTAAGGTTGTTTTAATAAAACTGGAGTTTGTCATGGCTTCATAGCAAATTCCTTAACGGATGACAGGCGTAGAAACACCTAAAGTGATCATTTCGTACTGTGCGAAAATATTGACCTGCCCAATATGACTACATTTCACAATTACAGTGTGCGCTTTTTTTTATCTGATCGATCAACCGAAGAATTACGTCATAATTTTAATTTTAATCAATCGACCATGTGAATTGTTGACTTCATAAACAAGTATTGCACCATGATTGCACCAGCTTTTAATAATAGTCCAGTGGATAAAACAATGACATTTCAACAATGTAGTCGGAGGTTCGATCCCAGGATTGGATCGATTTGGGTACAAATATTTTCTTTCATAAGAATAATTTTGAAATAATTTTGATTATTTCTTTATGTAGTTTATATTATATTATCGGCAATAATAATAAATAAAATAATGAAATGATACATAAAGATTAGCGGTGAAATAAAAATAAACGGTGCAGAGATTCATAGGGTTAGGGTTAGTATTAGGTTTCGGTTCCCTTAGTTAATTATTTAAAACTCCATAGCCCCCAAACATACAACGATAATCAACAAGAGCCTTCAGAGGACAGCGCGCTCGACTATTCGAAGTATTTCAGTTGGTACACTATACATATTTTGGAAAATGGAAGGTGCATAAATTTGTTGAAATACAAAACTGAGTTATGGCAATTATTTCATCAAATTATTCCAATTTTCAACCTTATGTCGATAATAACGTGTGTAGTTTTGAAGTTATAAGAGTTTTAAAAATAAACCAGAAAATCTATGTGAAAAGAGAGCATAACTCTGTCAAAATGCCAAACAGAGTTATGTGGAATGTTGCTCCTGATACTGGTGTTGACGACAAAGGTATGTTCCTATTTTAAAGTGAATAACTTATGTAGTTCTGAAGTTACGAAGTTTTAAATATAAACTTTAACCAGAAAATCTATGTGGAAACGGGGCATAACGCTGACAAAGTACAAAACAGAGTTTTGGGGAATGTTGCCCCTGACACTGGAGTTGATGACAAAGGTATATTCCAAGTTTCAAGGGAATAACTTGTGTAGCTCTGCAGTTAAAAGGGGCATAACTCTGTCAAAATACAAAAGGGAATGTTGCCACTGACATTGGAGTTGACGACAAAGGTATATTCCAAGTTTCAAGTAAATAACTTATGTACTTTTGAAGTTACCAAACTTTTGAATATAAACTTTAACCAGAAAATCGATGTGAAAAGGGGGGATAACTCTGTCGAAATACAGAACAGAGCTATGTGGAATGTTGCCCCTGATACTGGAAATGATGACAAAGGTATACTCCAAGTTTCAAGTGAATAACTTGTGTAGTTTTGAAGTTACAAGACTTTTTGAATAAAAACTTTAACCAAATTCAGACGCGGACGCCAAAGCGGGTGGGTAGTAGAAAAGCTCACATATTCTTCGAATAGTTAAGCGAAAAACACTATATTTTATTTCATGTGTATTATTTAAAAAAATCATTGACTGGAACTGTTAGTTATTGCGGTAATAACCAACTGTTTCGAGTTCCGATGCGTAGGAATTTTCCCATTTTCCGAGAAGAGAATTCACACGTGCGTTTCAGTGACGTCAATAAATCATAACAATTCAAAATGACGTCAGCTTTATTGATAAACATTGAGCGAATGACGTCATACTTAACGATATAATACAGTGACCATATGATTCTAAAAAGCGCAAATTAAAAGCATATTAACAAAACGTAAACGTTTTGGTGAACTTAAGTATAAAATGTGTAGTACAAGTGTGGTTTTATTGTGCTACATAATGCAGAAAATGATTTGTTTGTCACAATTTGCTAGCGCGCGTTAAAGGACGTGCATTTTACGGAACAATTTCTTCGAATTTCCGGAACTATATTTAAAATATTAGGCTCCGCCCATTATTTGTTGCAGAATAACCCACAGTTATTTCCTTCTTTATCTATGCACCACTAGCCGCGTGCCGTGTTAGAATTCATATTACATGTATTAAACAGGAATGTTTAGGACATGAAATCGTGACTGAAATGGTGTTTTACGAAAAGCATAATCCGTGTTACCTACTGCGCTACTCTTAAAGACGTTCGCAACAAAAAGAAAATAATTGGATTAATTTCTCCTTTTGCTTCATTTTTTGAAACGTCTGAAACAATTTTAAAATCTACAGATATTTTCAACCCATCTTTTGAAAAGCTTGAAGACATAGCGTGAATGATGAAAAGATTCACCAGCTAACACGTTCAGAGTCCACTATTTCCCAAACAAGCACGTTGGCCCATACTTTTAATGACTGTTTTAGTTTTGGTATACATTGACACGTGTCTAAGTCAGGTTTGAAGAAAATCTGAGATTTGGAACTTAATATATTCATATATTTGGTCATATGTGTATTTTGATGTTTCAACAGGTATATTCGATACATTCTCGTATCTTACCATCTCTCATGTCCATTCAAATAAATTGTTTTAATAGTAAAGTTCATAGAGCATATATAATAATCAATAACACATTTATACAATGTATTTCCAAACAAATCAGTTCAGAACAGATCCATTAAAAATCTCCATTCTATTTTGTTAATCGATACATCGTTTACGTAAACAATGTTAAAACGAAACATGATAAATGCTACACAGGTACCCTATTTAAAGCCCAATATTACCACACGCTTTTTATAAATGTTTTGGTGTAACTATACATTGATGTATGTATGTGCGGAATTTGAAGAAAATCTGTCGTTTGGAACAAAAATATATTGAAGCATTTGATAAAAAATGACGTTCGAGAAAGCATTATATATAAATTTAGTACACATTTGACCTACTTAAATGTCCAGTCAAATTCATCATTTTAACACTAAATGTAGGTAGAGCGTTTCATTATTATCAAAATACACTTGCCTATTGCCAAACAAAAGATGTTGAAACATATCAGTTGAAAGAACCATAACCTTGTTTGAGAAAAAGCTTTCCTATATACTTAAAACATGGATAACAATCCAATCTGAAACTAGGGCTTCGACAGGTACCGTATTCAAAACCCAATACTTCCGGAACATGGCCGGTGACCCCTATTTTTTAAGGCTGTTTTAGTTTTAGCATACAATTACGCATGTATATAGGATTTTTTTTAACAAAGTCTGTTGTTTGGAACAAAAGATATTCGTATATTTGATCATGTATTGATGTTTTCACAGGCATATTAAATGCATAATTACCCTGGTTAAGCGTCCATTACAAGTCATGTTTTAAATGGTAACTGTAGATAAAACGCGTTTTATCATTGTAAACTGCACTTGTATTTGCCAAACGAAACATTTAAAAAAGATTCATTTAAAAATCTCCACCCTTGTTTGAATGTGTTTATTTAATTCCACATTGCTAGTCACACAAACTGAAAAAGTTTTCGACAGGTACCGTATTCAAAACCCAATATTTCCGGAACAATGCCGGTGACGCCTATTTTTTAAGACTGATTTAGTTTTAGGATACATTGAAGCATGTTTGTGCACATTTTTAAGAAAATCTGTATTTGGAAAAAAATTGAAAGAAATTGTTGCGAACGTCTTTAAGTAGCTTTCAAAGCAGACCAGAAATCGATCACTTTAAAATCAATGTCATTGTATAAACAACACTGGTCAAGCACATAGAGGAAAACCTTTTCTTAAAATAACGTTTTCAACCATCGTGTAATTAATATTTAACTACGGACCCATTTTATCCGATACATAATCTTTGTGTGTTAACTCGGTTTAAGTCAGTTCATCCGTGTCTCTTCGATAGTATAGTGGTAAGTATCCCCGCCTGTCACGCGGGAGACCGGGGTTCGATTACAGGTCGGGGAGCAACAATATTTTTATTATTAAAATTAATTTTCAGTAAACAGTGTAAAGGTTTATGAAAAAACAACATTTTGCTTATTTTCCGAAATTCGCGTAAAAAAACATATTTACCAAATACGTTGTTACTATAAATAGAAAATCACAGAACGCTGTCGCTGATGGTCCCGAATTCACATAGACCCTAAAATGTGAATCTATTGAAGTTCTAAGTAAGCATTTTTTAACTTTAATGTTATGTTCATAGACATTAGTAAATTCATTAGACCCAATCTGCTTGGATTTTGTCAGTAGAATATGGGTGGTGTAAATGAAATTTTATACTAAGTAAATCCATACACGATATTAGATTCCTACACTGGAGTTGGAGCAAAACGAGAGTAAAAGTGAAAGGAACACCCGGGTTCGAACCGGGGACATCTCGATCTGCAGTCTAATGCTCTACCACTGAGCTATATCCCCATATGCATGTTGATTTGAGTTATGAGTGTAAATTTTAGCAACATCATTTAATAATTGAAATTAGTACTGGGTGTGATTAATATGAGTGACATGAGAAAGGTGTTACAGGTCATTGTGATTTATTATGTCTACCTGCGACACAAGTTCCCAATCTCCTCGCAGTGGTTACTTCCCCATTGTTCTTCTTCTCAGTTACCACTGCAATCACTAGCCTGGTTCCCGGTTCGTTCTATGATAGTACGCCTGGCACAAACCAAAACAATGTCGGCTGTGATGGTTTATCTCAGTTATGCCAATTTGACAAAAATTAGTCCATCTATAAATCGCACGACCTAATTGAAGCAAATTTATGTTAGATAACAAAGAATAAAGATTTTGTGCAATGCGCGACACGTTAATGCTAAAACAGAGGAAAACACAAGTGGAGTGTATTTCGGATATAACAAATCCAGTATGGAGTTTCGGATTAATGACTCCTTTTAATACTGTCAGTGTTGCATAAAAAGACATATTGGCCATAATGGGAAAACAATATTATTTAATAATCTGAAACTAATATGCTCAATGAAATATCACAAAATTATTTGATTTTGTTCACATGTTATTAGTGTTTATAAATGTATTAATCATGAACATCTGTTATATAGAAAATGTACTATACAAGTTTACTATCCCAATAATTGCTGTGTTGCTTGAATCCACTTGAATATACTTCAGCGTAATTGGGAACGCAATGCATGTTTTTTTTTACTGGTTTTAGATTATTTGAGAAATTGAATCAACAATCTGATGTATTGGTGTTTTACTGAGACTCTTGAAATTTGTTCAGAATTCATTTGTGTTAGACAAATACATCCTTTGTCAAAGTAACTTCTTTTTACAACAAAAGAATGACAAAATGTAAAAATTGCACTGTTTATAAAATGGAAATTACAATCCTTAAAACCGGTACCTGTATTTGCTTTTAAACGCGCAGTTCTTAATCTAAAAAAAAAACCAACAACACCAACAGATTTGCACATGTTAGTGCTACAGCAGACAGTATTAGCAACAGATATGCATATCAATAAATACAATCAGTGTCATACAATTAATTAGCTACTTAAGATTGTTTAAACTTCACATTTGACAAAACTATTTTCACACTAATATAATAGTCAACTTTGGTTTAAATAATAAATATATTATTTGTATAATAGCTATGTACTTTTTATGGAAGTAAATGTGTTATTTAATTGTTCTTGTATAAATATTGAATTAGATAACTGAGCAGACTACTAGAATATTCCTTAATATGAAATTAAGAAGCGAATCCTGAACACATGTCATAATGACTTTGTTTACAACTCATTAAAAGAAATCTGACAAACCTAATTGTTTATTGTGAGATATGCAGTATCTCATGTGTACTTGAAAGTTTATACAAAGATTATGAAAACTTGACATACTGTAAAGACAGATACAACACAAAAATCAGTATTTATTTTCATCAACAATACATATATTCAGAATATAATGTACAAAGTTTGTAATTCTGTATATACATATGGATAAACTTCTTTCAAATCTATAAAATGAAGGTAACAATTAATCTTACGCAGTACAACAGACACTGTATTATGATGCAGGGCTTTTTTTTTCAAGTTGGTTTTATCGCCATTAATGGGTCATATTCCCAATGGCAAAAAAGTATATTTTTCACCAAATCCAGTCCTAAAATTCCCAACTGATGGTTTGACTGTCAGATAATTGGAAATAAGAGGTGTTAAATGTAGAATTAAAAACTGTTGAAGTTGTAATAACCATTTTACTGATTTGTGTGTGTGCAGAATATTTTATTTTATGTAGTCTTAATAAATTCTTCAATTTTTAGTAATCAAACAATTATTATTTTTTTTCCCCAATTTCAGGTGAATTGACGCTCAAATTCCCAATTCCACGGGTCTAGACAAAGAGCCCTGTGTAATGTCTCTACAATATGTTAAGTGTTGAAAATAATGCTTATAGACCATTTACTCTTTCAAGTTTTGAACATACCTTTTTTGATAATTGCCTATGCCCAACGTTGTTGAATAATGTATGTTCAATCATGCTTATTTGCGATAAACAGTATCACCACTTCCATAATATAACATGTTTTTAGGATGCACAGACTGATGTTACAGAACAGTCCGGCTAGCTAGGTTGGTAGAGCGCTGGACTACAAATCCGAGGATCGCGGGTTCGTTTCCCGGCCACATAACTTGTGTGGGGATCGGTTATGAAATTATTTCTACGGCCATTCTCTCTCTACCTCTGAATCAAGTAGGGCAGTTGTCAGTTAACAGAGCGATAGGGGCGGGTAATCCAGATTATTAGCACCATATGAATGGTCAGTTTCCGATCTATTATGATCCGTTATGTGTTGAAAACCAGGCAGATGATTTCGTAACGTTCATTAACCACCTGAAACAAAAATGTTAGAATTAAACTTTTATGTCAATGTAATGTTTTTTTTTCATAAATTATTATGTCGTGTTCAAACAAATATCCATAAATAAAAAATAATATAAATGAATTAGAAAAGATCTATGGTTCAAAACTTTACTAAAAGTAATTATAGTGTTTACAACAATTTAATCATAATGAACGAAATTTTAACATCTTAGATGTGTATCAACATGTGAAAACTAAAATATTATTCATGAAACTTTAACATACCGACACAAAATATGATAAATTATTGTCATAAATTTCATCCGAAATTTTAGATGATGAAATTATCCGAAACACTATTCACTTACTTAAGTGTCCATTAACTCAAAATACACGGTTGAAAGCACAAATCATAAGAGTGTATTAAAGTCTATTTACCTCTATCCACTAAAATAATTTGTGTTCTTCAAATAGACGCTTGGTTGATAAACTTTTATTCATACACTTAAATCGTTTTGTTGTTTTTGTTCGTACGCGGATTTCTCGTTAGTGCCTGACCCATTAACGCAGTGACATGGGCAGGTAATCCAGAATATGCAACCACGAGTTAAAAACTTACAGATTTGGAAGTTTTCAGGGGAGACGATTATTGTGAACAACATTTTAATTTTATCATTTTTTTTTTTTACAATGACACAGACATGTTGAATTATTGGTCCAAGTGTTTTATTTCGCGCCAAGAAGTTCCTTTAATATTTATACTGACACGTTTCAGTAAACAAAAACTAAACATAAATCTAAATGTAAAGGTGGACAATTCTTTATCTCACTCTAACAATGTATTCAACAGCGATTATGCACCTATCAATGTTTTTCCCCCGGGGGGGGGGGGGGGGGGAGGGAGCGGCGGGCATATAGCGGACTTTAGACTGAAAGCGATTCCCGACAGGCGGGAATTTGACATTTCGAATAATTCCGGGTGCAGGGGTAATAGACTTTGGTCGGATTTTAGATCCTGGTAATACAGGCCCCGGGCCATTTGATAGACATATAACATCTCCCACTGAGGGGATTTAGACAAATATGCTTGACTCTAGGGTGGGGAATTAGACCCCCCAAAATAAAATGTGTCTAATTCCCCTGGGTCAGCCCGCCGCTCCCCCCCCCCCCCCCCCGGGGGGAAAATATTGATAGATGCATTTAATGTGACAGCGATGGGTTGGCATTATTTAACCACCGTCCACAAGTTCTCGACAGTATAGTGGTAAGTATCCCCGCCTGTCACGCGGTTCGATTAACCGTCGGGGAGCTATTTATTTTAACAACTTTCTATTATTTGTTTTACTCTATTATACATATTAATATCTCCATTTCAATACTGCAGTGCAAGATATAGTTCAATGACATCTTGGGACACTACCTAACCACGTGCAGAAATGAATGATGGCCATTTCAGATCATTCAACCTCGTATTGTACAGAATTCTCCAAGTGGTTTCAAGTATACAATCTAAAGTGCTCATCAATTACTGCAGAGAGATGTTATTCAACCGCCGCTTCTATAACGCCACAACACTTGACATTTGATTGGCTAGAACCTGGCTTGAAATTATACAAATCCAGTTGTGCGATGCAGTTAGGCGAACGTTTACAAATTTGTATTTTTCAGATTTTCCGGATTATTAAAAAGGAAAAAATTACATACACTACTTTAATATCGAGCCATGTTACATGTTAGGTCTAATTACCCCAAAACGGAAGTCACATCCTCAGGGTTACAGGGCTGTCAGTTAGATAATAAGCTAAATAGTTGAGTGCAGTATGCATTTACAAAAACATGTTTTATGCTTATTTCCTTCATAATTGCTATATAAATTACACACCTATTTATTTTCAAACTAAATAAAACAATGTAAATCATTGAAACGTTAAAAGAAACGTTGCAGTCTATGGTGTATTTCCTTTACTTTCAAGAATCCGGATTAATCGGTTATTTAGTCAGAACTTGTTGCTGATTAATCGACTAAAATTTTGGACATGATTAACAACACTAAAATTGAGATCAAACTTTGAATATTTTAACAAAGAAGGAATTTATTTGCGCATGCGTAACCTGTTACATGGAAACGCCATCCAACTCTTGTCATGGATAAGAAACTAGTACATAATATCTTCAAAATATCTACATTTAAGTATGACATTCCAAAATAATAATCGCATTCAAACGAAAAAATATATTTTTGACAAAATACAATATTACAATATAAACTTTGATGTCCTTTAACTAGCCGCATGTATTTTCTATAAATCACGAGCCGTTTGCGCGTTATCAGTATCTTGCGTATTATTTGGTAATGCTAAATCCTCAATAGTATAGCGGTCAGTATCACCGCCTGTCACGCGGGAGTCCGGGGTTCGATTCCCCGTCGGGCAGCTAATTTGTTTTTCAATTTTCGATATATACCAATATTATTCTAATTTAAATTATTTTAAAATTCAGTTGTTATCATACATTATCGCAGCACTATGACATAGTAAGAAATATACTACGTACGTTCTGATATAAAACACTACAAAATTTGAAAAAAAATGAGGGTAAACCGGGTTTGAACCGGGGACCTCTCGATCTGCAGTCGAATGCTCTACCACTGAGCTATATCCCCACATCAACTGAAGTATTTAATTCGTGCCTTGAACAGAGATTGTATACAGGATATCCATTAAAGCGTGTGTCGAGGGAGCGGTTCGCTTTTTTATGATAAATGACTCTATGCTGCCATTGTTTTGTGATAGAGCCAATAATATGATTTAATGTTAAATAAACAAACACATATTTAACAATAAATAATATCGTAACGATAACTAAGATTTATGTAACCTCCTTTCATAACTTCTAGTATAGTGGTAAGTATCCCAGCCTGTCACGCGGGAAACCGGAGTTCGATTTCCCGTTGGAGAGCAATTAATTTTAATAACTTGTCTGTTATTTGTTTTACTATTTTACCGGTAACTCTTAAAATCTTCATTCTGAAAGTGCATGAATGCATTCCAATAACGTCTTGCGACACCACCTAACCTGGCACTATCAGACATAAATGAAGGCCATTTCAGATCATTCAAGCTCGTATTGTTCAGTATTTTTTCAAGTGCTTTCAAGTATACGATCTGAACTGCTAATCAATTCTTCTAGGGAGATATTATTCAACCTCCGGTTTTGTAACGAAACAGCACTTGACATTTGATTGGCTAGAAACTTGCTTGAAATTATACAAATCCAGTAGTGTGATGAATTGAGATTAACGTTTAATATTGCGATTTTTTTTAAGATTTTCAAGTTTTAAGGAAAAGTTTTAAAAACTACAATTAGATTCGATTCTAACACTTCCGACAAATGAAGTGAATTTTTTAATTCTTTGATCGTGCATGATCGTCTTCGGAATCAACGCCTGTAAGGGTGATGGAAACACAACACGTCCCACTCGTAAACTGGTTTCATCTGAACTGTTAACATGGAAACTGGGCAGGACACAGGGCAAAAGTCTTGTTACAAACTGTGTACGGAATTTCCGTGTTACTTGTTATAATGTTCCATGTAGCCTGTGGTACCATCGGGAAATCGTCATTGTAACGAATCAGTACGCGTTGTAGGATGTTTTGTGATTTAGGAAACTGACAAAACGATAACTAGTAAACAATTCTGAAAAGTCTTATTTTCATTTCATTTTGTTCCTATGATGGGCATATAAGCTAACATACGAAAAACAGTTTAAGAGAGTAAAATTCATGGGACACCCGAGTTCGAACCGGGGACCTCGCGATCTGCAGTCGAATGCTCTACCACTGAGTTATATCCCCAGATGGATCATCATTTGAGTTATAAGTGTATAAGTATATTATTCGTTTCACAGCATCCTTTACAAATTGAAAATAATACTGGTTGTGGTTCCAGTTTCAGTTCACTGTGATTTATCATGTCTATCTGCAGCACAAAGTCCGCCAATATTTATAACGGCACGATATAGTAAACATAATTCGTCATCTCACTCGAACAGCGTATACCTAATAAAGAATAAATGAAGCAGAGATAAATTGGAATTGTTTAACTCTTCTCACAACTCCTCGATAGTATAGTGGTAAGTATCCCCGCCTGTCACGCGGGAGACCGGGGTTCGATTCCCCGTCGGGGAGAACATTATTTTAATAACGTTCTGTCATTAAGTTAGTTTTACTTTGTCGGCTCTTAAAATCTCCATCTCCATTCTGCAGTGCAAACTACCGTTCAATGATTTCTTGCGGCACCAACTTACCACGTGCAGAAATGAATGATGGCCATTCAACCTCGTATTGTTCAGTATTTCTCCAAGTGGTTTTAAGTATACAATCTGAAGTACTCATCAATTCTTGCAGGGAGATGCATTTCAATCGCAGGTTCTATAACGCCACAACACTTGACATTTGATTTGCTAGAAACTTGCTCGAAATTATACAAATCCAGTTGTGTGATGCACTGAGATGAACCTAACAAATTCGTATTTTTAAGATTTTCAGAATTTAAGGAAAATTAAGGACATCACTTTAAACACTTTATTTTATTTTCAATTTTCAACGACGGTTTCGATATATAACAATATAATTCTCATTCAAATTATTTATAAACCAGTTGTTATCATACATTATCGCAACACTATGACTTCGTAAGAAATATACTACTACATTGTATTTATATAAAACACTACAAAATTGAAAACACTGAAAAATTCAAGGAGACACCCGGGTTTGAACCGGGACCTCTCTGCAGTCGAATGCTCTACCACTGAGCTATATCCCCACCTGTTTGAATATCTAGATACATTCCATTTTGACGTATTCCGTGTTTCCAACGTGACCAGATGTCGCATCTCACAGTCACGTGTCACACCATCAATACTGTCCGCAGCCTTTCCAAACAGGTCAGTTTAATAGATAAACAAAGCAGCCAACTGTCTATTTTTACCTAATAGACAAAGTTTTCAAAAATTATGTGCGGTGCCATTTTGATTGAGAGTCCATGGTATGTTGTAATAGAGCTATTTTTGGCAGCTAAGATTATTATTTTTGTTTGGGTTCGTAAGACTGCAAACCCCCGGCACAAATTATACTTTTAAAGCCTCAATGACATATCCGAGTTTTGCTGCTGACAGAGTCCCGACAGCGCTACGATATAAACATTTTTAAAAAAAAAGTCTGGAATGTCGGGACGCTGTCGGAGGCTGCCGTGACGCTGTCGGAATTTGCCGGAACGATGTCGGGGAGTTGTCGGAAGCTGCCGGAAGCTGCCGGGACGCTGTCGGGACGCTGTCGGAAGCTGCCGGGACGATGTCGGGGCGCTGTCGGAAGCTGCCGGGACGATGTCGGGGCGCTGTCGGAAGCTGCCGGGACGATGTCGGGACGCTGTCGGAAGCTGCCGGGACGATGTCGGGGCGCTGTCGGAAGCTGCCGGGACGATGTCGGGGCGCTGTCGGAAGCTGCCGGGGCGATGTCGGGACGCTGTCGGAAGCTGCCGGGGCGATGTCTGGACATATTCGCTCTTTTAATCAAACATTATTAGAATTTCGAGCTCAAGAACGGCAGCAAAAATCGGGATGTGTGACTGATGCTTAATTGAGAAAAATGTATTATTGATTTGGTATCTATGGTCGAAAGAAACATAGGTTTGCTTGCTAATGAGCTTTGTGAAAATACAGCCAATGGAATGGCCTGGATTCAGTGTTTTTTAGCGCCAATTCGGGGACGAAATTCGGCCCCATTCACTTGCTTAAAAAGTATATATTTTTCCCCTATATTAATCTTAAAATTCCCCTCAGAATGTAAGCTTTATTTTGAAACAAACAATTGACCAAAATCGGACAAAAATTGACAAAGATAGAGGAATTTTGGTAAACAATCCCAGTATTTTTTTTATCAAACCAAGTTTTGCATAATCTAAGTTATCATTTGTAGCAAAACAACTGATAAATGGTTTATAACAACGTAGAATAAAAAATGTTATAATGCTATTCTACAAAAACAATTCCCCTTTTGCTGTAAAATTCCCCGTCTGAAGGGCCCCGCCACCTTTCCCCCAAAGGTGAAAAAAAAACATTGTTGATACAATATAGCATAATATAGCATATTCAGCACTGACATCATCAGAAGAACCAACAGCACCGTGACCTGCAGAATTGTTATTATTAGCAATAATGTTAAAACCAGTTCAGAATCTAAACATAAACAGAAACTAAAAAAATCACCAACTTGATTCAGCAGTTGTAAGTATGCATTCCACTAAATCCTTGCGACACCACCTAACAACGTGCAGAAATGAATGATGGCCATTGCAGATCATTTAACCTCGTATTGTTTAGTATTTCTCCGAGTGGTTTAAAGTGTACATTCTGAAGCGCGAATCAATGCTATGTCCTGTGTTTTTTGTTTGTCAATTTGTCTAGGGAGATGTTATACAACAGCTGCGTTTGAGGCCGATATACTTGAAATTAGATTTTCTATAGATTGGTTTGAATTGAACCAAATATAAAATTGTGAAACATACTAGTATAAAATTGTGAAACATACTAGTATAAAATTGTGAAACATACTAGTATAAAATTGTGAAACATACTAGTATAAAATTGTGAAACATACTAGTATAAAATTGTGAAACATACTAGTATAAAATTGTGAAACATACTAGTATAAAATTGTGAAACATACTAGTATAAAATTGTGAAACATACTAGTATAAAATTGTGAAACATACTAGTATAAAATTGTGAAACATACTAGTATAAAATTGTGAAACATACTAGTATAAAATTGTGAAACATACTAGTATAAAATTGTGAAACATACTAGTATAAAATTGTGAAACATACTAGTATAAAATACAAACGAGGCGTGTCGTGGACTAAATGCATGCGCGTAAGGTGGACGGGCTAATTGGACTAAATGCATGCGCGTAAGGTGGACGGGCTAATTGGACTAAATGCATGCGCGTAAGGTGGACGGGCTAATTGGACTAAATGCATGCGCGTAAGGTGGACGGGCTAATTGGACTAAATGCATGCGCGTAAGGTGGACGGGCTAATTGGACTAAATGCATGCGCGTAAGGTGGACGGGCTAATTGGACTAAATGCATGCGCGTAAGGTGGACGGGCTAATTGGACTAAATGCATGCGCGTAAGGTGGACGGGCTAATTGGACTAAATGCATGCGCGTAAGGTGGACGGGCTAATTGGACTAAATGCATGCGCGTAAGGTGGACGGGCTAATTGGACTAAATGCATGCGCGTAAGGTGGACGGGCTAATTGGACTAAATGCATGCGCGTAAGGTGGACGGGCTAATTGGACTAAATGCATGCGCGTAAGGTGGACGGGCTAATTGGACTAAATGCATGCGCGTAAGGTGGACGGGCTAATTGGACTAAATGCATGCGCGTAAGGTGGACGGGCTAATTGGACTAAATGCATGCGCGTAAGGTGGACGGGCTAATTGGACTAAATGCATGCGCGTAAGGTGGACGGGCTAATTGGACTAAATGCATGCGCGTAAGGTGGACGGGCTAATTGGACTAAATGCATGCGCGTAAGGTGGACGGGCTAATTGGACTAAATGCATGCGCGTAAGGTGGACGGGCTAATTGGACTAAATGCATGCGCGTAAGGTGGACGGGCTAATTGGACTAAATGCATGCGCGTAAGGTGGACGGGCTAATTGGACTAAATGCATGCGCGTAAGGTGGACGGGCTAATTGGACTAAATGCATGCGCGTAAGGTGGACGGGCTAATTGGACTAAATGCATGCGCGTAAGGTGGACGGGCTAATTGGACTAAATGCATGCGCGTAAGGTGGACGGGCTAATTGGACTAAATGCATGCGCGTAAGGTGGACGGGCTAATTGGACTAAATGCATGCGCGTAAGGTGGACGGGCTAATTGGACTAAATGCATGCGCGTAAGGTGGACGGGCTAATTGGACTAAATGCATGCGCGTAAGGTGGACGGGCTAATTGGACTAAATGCATGCGCGTAAGGTGGACGGGCTAATTGGACTAAATGCATGCGCGTAAGGTGGACGGGCTAATTGGACTAAATGCATGCGCGTAAGGTGGACGGGCTAATTGGACTAAATGCATGCGCGTAAGGTGGACGGGCTAATTGGACTAAATGCATGCGCGTAAGGTGGACGGGCTAATTGGACTAAATGCATGCGCGTAAGGTGGACGGGCTAATTGGACTAAATGCATGCGCGTAAGGTGGACGGGCTAATTGGACTAAATGCATGCGCGTAAGGTGGACGGGCTAATTGGACTAAATGCATGCGCGTAAGGTGGACGGGCTAATTGGACTAAATGCATGCGCGTAAGGTGGACGGGCTAATTGGACTAAATGCATGCGCGTAAGGTGGACGGGCTAATTGGACTAAATGCATGCGCGTAAGGTGGACGGGCTAATTGGACTAAATGCATGCGCGTAAGGTGGACGGGCTAATTGGACTAAATGCATGCGCGTAAGGTGGACGGGCTAATTGGACTAAATGCATGCGCGTAAGGTGGACGGGCTAATTGGACTAAATGCATGCGCGTAAGGTGGACCGGCTAATTGGACTAAATGCATGTGCGTAAGGTGGACGGGCTAATTGGACTAAATGCATGCGCGTAAGGTGGACGGGCTAATTGGACTAAATGCATGCGCGTAAGGTGGACGGGCTAATTGGACTAAATGCATGCGCGTAAGGTGGACAGGCTAATTGGACTAAATGCATGTGCGTAAGGTGGACGGGCTAATTGGACTAAATGCATGTGCGTAAGGTGGACAGGCTAATTCGGGACGACACTTTCCGCCTACAGTGGATTTATGTTTAGAAGGGACTTCCTCGAAACGGAATTTAACGTGAAAGCGGAAAGTGTCGTCCCGGATTAACCCGTGAGGACTGCACAGGCTGATCCCGGACGACACTTTACGCGCATGCATTAACACCGGGTTTTCCACGACACGACTCAATTGTATTCTTGAGATATAAATTAACAACTGCTTCTAACTCCATATAACTCAACATTTGATCACTAGTATATTAACTGGTTTAAGATAAATATATTAGTTTGATAATTGGAGATTAAAAGAAAGACATCGTGAACTCTTTCTTTTAGATTTTAACGATTAAAGTTATTTAATTAAATACATTGATTTTAGATCACAGTGAAGGCACGTGACACACGGAAACTCTCATACACCTCAGTGCTGGGAAGAACTAGTTCACTCTGATTTCTGAACTACAATATCATAATTCATCATTGTAAACATATCACTTTTTGTTTAAGGAAATATTATCATTCCACACATCAGATAAGTTCTCTGTAATGCAAAAAGAGTATAATGCGAGGGTCTTTTTCACAAAACGTATATTTAGAGAGAAAGTATTCACAAGCGTTTAAATTCCAGTAAAATGTTTTCTCAATGTATCCCTTTGTAGCAGACTTAGCTGTATGAAGAAGATATCCACCCTCTGCGGTCAGTCTTCATTTAACGGAGTATAAAATTACAAACAGTTGGAAAGTCTATTCAATATAATTAGCATGCATAATAAAAAAAATGCTGGACGTAAAATGCCAAGGTTTGGTTATATCTGTTTCATATCCCGTGATGAATATCCCTTTATATGAAGATATATCCACTCTGTGGTCAGTCTGCAATTAATGGAGCATAAAATTAAAAACAGTTGGAATGTTTATTCAATGTAAAATTGTCATGCATAATGCAAATGCCGGAGTAAAAATGTAATGGTTTGGTTCAATCTTTTGATGTCCCGTGATGAATATTCAACTGGTTATCCATACCGCTGAGTGAATTGCGATCTATATGTTGGTGCAAACAAACGAACTGCGTGATCTATCTGTTTCAATATTTGCATGTGTACTTACAAGTTTGTATATCCCAAGTACAGCCACTCAGCGCAAAATACCACGTGACCATGTGCATAATCCACATAAGAACCACATATGAGGCGTGTCGTGGAAAAACCGAGCTTAATGCATGTGCGTACAGTGTCGTCCCGGATTAGCCTGTTCAGTCCGCACAGGCTAATCCGGGACGACACTTTCCGCCTACAGTGAATTTATGTTTAGAAGAGACTTCTTTGATATAGAAACTACCATAAAAGCGGAAAGTGTCGTCCCGGATCAGCCTGTGCGGACTGCACAGGCTGATCAGGGACGACACTTTTCGCAAACGCATTAGGCCCGGTTTTCCCACGACATGCCTCATATAAATTAACTGGCAATTATCAATAATATTTTTTTATAATCTCCAAGACTACCTTTTTCGCGTTACCAATACAAATGCACGGCATGTACCGGTATTTGGACCTAGTATTAACTCCTCGATAGTATAGTGGTAAGTATCCCCGCCTGTCACGCGGGAAACCGGGGTTCGATTCCCCGTCGGGGAGCATTTATTGTTTTTGTGATATTACATTTTATTTACTTATATACTCAATTAATAACTGACTACTTTTATATAAATACGCGGTATTGTATATTATCACAATTTACGTAAAAGGTCAGAATAACGAGGAATGAAAAGGTTTTAATGGATTTGAAGCCTCCCCAATTCCTTGCATTGTGGAAATCCACCCAAAAGTAACACACACATTTTCTTGGTACATACGAGTAAGTATGTTATTCAAAACATGTGACAGCCGTTTTAAGTGAAAGTGCTATGATACATTTGAGGCGTGTCGTGGGAAAACCGGGCTTAATGCATGTGCGTTAAGTGTCGTTCTGGATTAGCCTGTGCAGTCCGCATAGGCTAATGCAGGACGGCACTTTCCGCCAACAGTGGATTTATGTTTAGATGAGACTTACTGGCAATAGAATATACCATAAACGCGGGAAGTTCAGTCCTGCCGGGACGACGCTTTACGCACATGCATTAAGCCAGGTTTTCCCACGTCACGCCTCATATGCTTTTATGAAAAATTGTGCTCTTGATCTGTGCGTTTCTTGACCGAAATGTGTCTTTAAAAAATAAGTTTTAAAAAACCTTCAATCCCGACCCTACCTAACGTTTTTGAGACCATTGCCCGAAACACACAATTTATTTTTTTTGGCCTTACGCATAATATCGATTGCAATGTTTGACACAGAACGTTGAGTTTTATTAAGAGCAATTACACCATTTGACACAGTTTCTTATTGATTTCACTATATCACGGTCGAGCAAATATGCGGCTAAATGTGAAGTCACCCCCTGTACGTCGGTAAACCAATTTGCAGATGATAAATCAAATTTCAGACATAACATGTCTTCCGCAATTTACAGGTAGGTACATATTTTGAATTTTTCGGCGATTTTAGTCAGTATAAATACACAATTATTGTACACATGTTTAAAGTAATGTCCAACGATTTTATTTATTAAGTGTATTGCCAGAAATCAGAAATCTACGTTTTTCTAAGAAGAAATATATAAATTGTCTGGAGGAACTACAAAATATTCAAAAAAATATTTTATTTTTGGCATCTAAAACGACAAATTAGTGAACTAAACCGTCACAGAATAATGATATAATCTATCTAGAAGGGCATTTAAACGTTTATTAGTTGATACCGTAGGGATTTCTCGGTTAAAATCATTTATATATTGGAATGGTAGGCTCATTTATGGATAAAGCCGAACTTTTTGAAGAAAATGTGTGAATAAAGTCCAAACTTAAACTGGTTAAAGCTCAAACTGCGCGATAAAATGAGTATTTTTTGCAAAGGAAGGTTTGTTTTGTGCTATTTTTCATTAACATATTCCCATTACATATACATATTTTTAGTATATGTAATTGAAGAAAAATATCGTTTATTAAAACATTGTACAATGTAGCATATAAAAAACGAATAAGGCCAACATGGCCCATGACAATCATGTATAACAATTATACAAATAGGAACAAATAATATTATCATACTTTAAGAAAGAGAAATACATTATATATATATGCGCGTACTTTATAAATGTATTCTGTACTGTACTGTATTCTCGTGCTTTACAAAATGATTTGTATCTAAGTAATACACAAAAGTAATCTGTACTGTATTATGATGCTTTACAAAAATAATGTATATCTTAGAAATACGTAAAAGTGATCTGTAATGTATTATCATGCTTTACACAAATAATTTTTATCTTAGTAATACATAGCAGTGATCAGTACTGTATTCTCATGCTTTACGAAAATAATTTATATTTAAGTTATACGTGAAAGTTATCGGTACTGTATTCTCATGCTTTGCAAAAATAATTTATATCTAACTTAAACAAAAGTAATATGCACTGTATTCATAAAAGTGATCTGTACTGCTTGTAACTTAATAAAATAGCATTAATCACCATATACTGACAGTATTTGTCATTTCAGAAGCTCTACATGCATAAACAGCTAGTAACTTGTATTCGGATTCTGTGAGGAAAATAACTCTGTGGTTTTTAACATGCTTGGGTGACGTCTATAATATACTGATATGAATTATGTATTGTATTTTTGTCTCGTTTGTGAGTAGATGTTACATTCAAAAATAAAATGATATTCATCTTCGAAGACAGGGCAAACTGGGCAATCACTGTATTACTAATATCGGTATTGTTTCGCCTTCGCTTCTCGACGTTAACACATTTAAGGTAAAAATGAAGTTCAAAACAGAAGATTTTTTTTTAAATAATGCCCTTGAATAGGTATTTATGCGTCCTTACACCTTGGGCAAAAGTGTCAGCAATTCTGACATGATAGAATCCCAATGAACTTAAAATACATGTCACTTGACTTGCCGAGCTGGTGTTTTGGGGAATTATTTTCAATATCGTCTAGCATAATTTTATTTATCATTTTAATGAATTTATGTTCTGGAGAACAGATCACCTTAAACCAGTACTTTATTATATTCGTTTTACTCATAGTTAAAAAGTCAAGTATCCTTGTTTCCGATAATATAAAGTCACTTTGTGTGCTGATTTTGGCACCTATACTTCGTTCACCTTTTGATAACATATTTTAAATTAAAATAAGCAATTTTATTGTTGTTTTATTTACAAGTAAATATTTGATTCCATTGATTACCAGATGTTCCATGGTATACCCATTATCTGAGATATCTCAAACAATTTAAGAGAAGTATAGAAGAAATTACTTCACAAAACTAGTTTGACTGAAAAAGTGTACAAAAAAGTCAGAAATTGCTACGCAACTGAACTGACGCTAAAAATGAATTCTATCAAGACAAGATTGAGCAAACTGAGGGCAACCCAAAGCCCTGTACAAAGTAACATCAAAACTACTTGTTATGCAGAAAGACAATCCTCTACCATCAATTGCTAGTGATGTAACTCTGGCTAATGACTTCTTGTGGTATTTTAAGGTCAAAATTGCAAAGTTCAGAGACACCTTAGACAAGATTGATCATGAACCGGCATCTCGAACTGTTGAAACTATATTTGATGACAACAACAGGCCATCCTTTGAACAGTTTAGACCAATAACTGAATCTAATGTAGACAAGCTTATCAAGAAATCAAAATCAACAATTTGGGAACTGGATCTTATTCCAACTCCTAAAGTTAAGGTAAACTTACATTGCTTGTTGCAAGTTGTTACGGAAATTGTAAACAGATCATTTGCATCCGGTACATTTCCACAAGAATGGAAGACTGCTATGATAAGACCTTTATTCAAGAAAAAAGGTCTTCCCATGGAGCTACAGAATTAAAGACCTGTCTGAAACTTGTCATTTCTGTCCAAGATACTTGAGAAAGCTGCTCTTCAGCAAATTGTTGAACACATCGAAACAAATAATCTTCTGCCGTCCTATCAAAGTGCGTATCGTAAAAACCAGGGCGTTGAGACTGCAATGATAAGAATGTATAGTGATCTGTTACGTACGGCTGATATTAACCAAGTGACCATCGTTAATATGATTGACCTCAGTGCTGCTTTCGATACAGTGGACATTCCTATTGTGCTGCAGACCTTGACTAATAATTTTGGTATAATCATATTTAACAAATCAAACAATGAAAGTAGTAATCAACAACAGCTCCTCTAAAATGGATAAACTGAAATATGATGTTCGTGCGCTGGACCCGTGATCTTCACCCTCTATATTGCTGCATTGAGCAGAGTTGTTTTAAAATATCCAGCTGTGTTACATGGGTATGCAGATGACCACAAGGTTGCATTCAGTTTTCAAGCTGGCAGTCATGTGAATGAAACATTCTTGAAAGCCGAAATGCTTCTCTCGACGACATCATTGGATGGATGACACAGCACAAATTAAAGATGAACAATTCTAAGACAGAAATTATTATATACGGAACACCTCATCAGCTAGCAAAAGTAAACATTTCCAGTATTGTCGTAGGTGGATGTGAAGTAGCATCTGTTGATAAAGTAAGAGACCTAGGTGACCTGGAGAGTACTCTTGGATTTGATAGACACATCAGAAAGAAATGTCAAATAGCAAACATACAAATCAGAAATTTGAAAGGTATCTTTCTAAAAAAAATCAACAGAGACACTGGTTCATGGGCTTGTTCATTCACATATTGATTTTTGTAATGGGCTGTTCGCAGAGATACCAGCATATCAAATTGAAAGACTGCAAAAAGTGCAGAATCATGCAGCGCGGGTTGCCATGAATGCCGTGATGGACAAAAGCAGCTCTGAATTACTGAAAGCATTGCATTGGTTGTCAATACGAGCAAGAATTATGTTTAAAATACTCGTTCTAGTATTTAGACGTCTACATGCGAGTGCTCCTGTATATATGGAAACTTTGATCAAACAAACAAGTGGCAAATGCAAAATACGATTTACAGACAGTGCACAACTCTCTGTTCCTGTGTTTTACAGTTATAAAAGCACTGTTTACTCATGTGTACACGAAAGTAAGACATCATAATGATATCGGAACTGCATTGGAGAGTCATTTAGGTCAAGACAAGGCGAGTGTTTTGTTCCCGATTCTTATTTCTTTGTTTATCAATGACATGGAGGATATATTGTACTCAAAAGGTGCTAGTGGTATTGATATAGGCATGTTAAAATGCTTCCTACTCATGTATGCGGACGATAAAGGGCAAATACGTTATCTGTTGTTCCCATTTCGCTCGACATTCAGCTTGTGCTTCCAGCAATACATGACAATTTTCAGCCCAGTTTGATTGCTTACTTTTTTTCAAATTTGTGAACAATTTACCTATGACACTTAACAGTCGCACAGTCTAATCCAGGACGGAACTTTCCGATTGTATTGTATTTTTTGTTTCAATGAAGTCTCTTCTACACATAATTCCACTCACTGTAGGCGGAAAGTGCGGACTGCACAGGTTAATTCGGGACGACACGTTACGCACATGCATTCAGCCCGGTTTTTCCATGAACCGAAAGTGCGTAATAATACACAGCATTTACAGTTCATGAACTGCGAGATTTCTAGATGACACTTTGTAAAAAAAAAAGTAAACATGGAAAATTTTGTCGGAGATACTAAATCTATCGCCCATTATGACAGTGTCAACATTATTACACGAGGCTAAGGGAGTAAACGTGACATTAATGTGATAATCTTTGTACCGCAGGTGTAGCGCGGTACTCGACTTGGTCGAAGGCGAAGTGACACGCGAACCTAACTGCGGTGTGAAATTCTATATGAAACTTGTCAGTAAATTATCTACTGTCATTTCACATCCGACGTTACGAACGCATCAATGATATATA